>PVKN010023504.1:0-14764 GCA_004027915.1 Capromys pilorides
GTAGGATATTAGATCAATATGCAAAACTAAATTGTATTCAATGAATAACTTGAAAGTGAAATAAAGAAAACAATTCTACTGATAATAGCATCAAAAAGAACAATCTATTTGGGAATGTTTTTAACAAAAACAAATACAAAACATGTACTCTGAAAACTATAAAAATGTAAAGAAGACCTAAGTAAATGGGAAAATATCCTCCACGTGTTAGAGGACAAGATTGTCAAGGTGGTGTATGGTGGAGGTCAGGAACTCACATGGCCACACAAGGCAGCTGTTGAAACTGCCTCAGGAGGGCCTGGAGGTGATTCCTTCCTGGCAAGGCTGGGGTGTGACTCAGTAGATGTGGGGAATGCCCATCCTCTAACTAGTAGGAAGCCAGACAGACCGAAAAGAGAAAGATTAGCAAAGTTCTCTCTCTAGTTTACCCTTCTGCAGAGAGGAGCATTTCTGCTGCTGGCCCTGAATGTCTAGCTCCAGCTGCTTTGGCCTTTGGACTCTACTACTTCATCATAGTAGTCTTTAGAGGAAAATACCCTTTTATCTTCCTGTCATGATTTACATTCATTTCTTGGTGAAATTCTAGAAATGGGATCCTTGTCCTTCACAGGCTCTTTGTGGGCTCCAGAGAAGTTTGAAAGTTGTGTTTCATCCTCGTCCTCTGCACCTCTCCTCCTTTATCTTCTTGTTACCAATTTGGGGCATTTGAGTAGATTCTTCATCCAGACTCAGTGCTGCCTGCCTTGGGGGCAGCAGACCCTTGGACCATAGACAGAGAAGACTGGCATCATGGTCACTATGTCCCTGCTGTGGGCTCTCATTCCCCCTGGACCTTGAGGCCCAGGCCCCCTGTCCCTCTCTGTCACTCCTGAGCTTTTCTCTTGTGAGGCCTGTAGCACTGACACCACTGAGCAATAAAACAAACACTTTACCAGTGGTCAGCGTTCAGCTGTTATCTGACAGCGTTCCTGAACAAACCTTTCTCTTCAGAGTCCAGGCAAATCAGTGTATGTGGGTGATGTAACAGTCATAGCATAGGTCATCTCATTGCTGGTAAAAATCAGTATTTAGACTCAGGTTTTTGTTTTTGTTCTTATTTTTCTCCCATGAGGGTCTTTGAATTCACCTTGGCTTCCTTTAATCTCTTTTAATGATGTTTCATAGTTTTCATTGGGGAAATTTGTACTTCTTGGGTCATATTTATTCCTATTGGGTCCATTATCCCCTCCTTCTGTTCATCAACTGATTAACTGATTTTATTTTGGCAGCTGGAGACACACTCCCATTTCTATTCCTCCCTCATGCTGCACCAGTCCTCTCATCATCCAGGCTTTGGCTCTGTTTAATGTATGAAATATTCTAAGTATCACAGTTCTCAAAAGCCCATGGGTGGAAGGCAGGAAAGAGTGGGCACACAGAGCTCTGTGGGGCCCTGGAGGCTGGGGGGTCCCCCGCTCCTGAGGCCCTTTTCAAGTCTCTCTCCAGCCTTCAGTGCAGCACCCTCCAAGAAGGACATCACCCCGCAACACCCAGGTCTGCACACCAGGCCAGCACAGTGCCCCCGGGCTGGGTGGAGTCTCCCCACTTCTCTCAGCTATGAAACCTCTATCTCATAATAGTCTCTCTGGGCCTCAGTTCCTTCCTCTACCAGGTACTGACAGCAATGCCATCTGCTTCCCAGGGGAGCCCTTCCTAATAAAGGACACGAAGAAGAGGCACAAGTAACCATGCTTGTCTCTGTATTATCTCATGTTTGTTTCGATATGACTTTGTGACCCAGACAACTGCTGTGAGCCCTAGTTAAGGAAAGGTCCGCGGTGGCCTGATGCAGGCACTGCCTCTGTGTGGAGATCAGTGAGCACCACCTGTGTGTCAAGAGCTGGGACCAGACCATTTGCCCTGGGCCTGCTGTCTGTCATCTGTCAGTGACTCTGGCAGGGACACGGAGCTGGGCAAGCCTGAGCTGGGACGGACTCTTCACTAAGGCTCTGGACGCCTCTCCTGAAAATGTGACTACTGTTGTGGACAGCAATCCACTGAGTCATTCTCAGTGACAAATGGAGAGGATTTAAACTTCGTTTTCATTAGCATGAAATAATTGTCTCATTAGTTATGCATAGTGTGGTAGCTCAACATATGTATACACATAGAGCAAGGAGCCTCTCTCTCCCACTCACATTTCCTTATGTTTGAGGTCATTGAGCTCTTTCTGGTTTTTATAAAACATATGCTAGTTCACAGCTAGCTGCAGCTACTTCTCTGAGCTGTGAATGCCAGGCTTCATTCCTCCCACCAGCTGTGGTTGGGGACCTGCATTACCTCCTGCCTATGTCACCCCTTGCAGCACTCTTATCATTCTCCAGGAATAACTATCCTATGTTCAAAAAGACTTTTTCTTTAGTTTCCACATATAAGACAGAAGACAGTTTTGTGTGTCTGGCTTACTTCACTAATATAATGTTCTCCAATTCATTTTGCCACAAAGAACAAGATTTCCTTTTTTATGACTGAATAGTATGCTATCGTGTGGACATATGACATTTTTTTATCCATCCTTTAATGAGCACCTACATACTTAGCTACATGTACTTGCCATTTTTACTTTTGGGAAATATTTATCATTTATTCATTTTTAGTTACCTTTAGGTTGGTTTCTTCCTATTTTTTAAAGTCCATGAGATCCAGGATTGAGATGTCTCATAGAATCTTTCAATCTTTAAGTAGATGCTTATTGCTATAAAGTTTTTTCTTAATACTGTTTTCCTGTCTCCCATAAGTTTTGCTTTGCTGTATTTCCATTTGCTTTTCAGAAAAAAATTTTCAAGAATTTTTTTAAATTTTTATTTTGATATCTCTCTCTCCTTCTGTCTCTGTCTCAGCAATGCATTGTTCATTCAAAAGTGTACAGTTAAGATGCTATGTATTTTTAAAATTCATTCATAAAAGAAATCCCTTTGTTGTTGTTGAGTTCTAGTTTGGACCCATGACATTAGAAAAGATACATGGTATAACATCAATTAATTAATTTACTAAGGCTTATTTTGTGGCTTAACATTTTCTATTCCAGAGATTATTCCAAGTGCCTATGAGAAGAACATTGCTCTTCAGGCGTTGTACAGTGGCCTATAAATACCTGCTGGGCACACTTGGTCCGCAGCATGATTTGATGTTTCCTTGCAGATATCGTGTAAGGATTTTCCTGCCTTCGATTGAGGCAGTGTGTTGAGTCTCCCACCATAATTGTGCCAAATCCTCTCCTTTGGGTTTTGTGGCATCCCTAGGCACAGAAGTCCATATCTTTTCATCAAGTGGAGAAAATGTTGCCTATTATTTCATTGAGTAGGTTACTCTCATGACTTTCATTGTATGACACTGGTTGCTCTGGAATTAGAAGCATATGCACTCGCAGTCATTACATCTTATTGGATTGATCCTTGGATCTTTATATTGTGCCCTTCTTTGTCCATTTTTGCAGTTTTTGTCTTCAGGTCTATTTTCGCTGATGTGAGTATAGCTATTCCTGCTCACTTTGACCCCCATTTATGTGGAATATCGTGTCTACCCATGTCCTTCCCATTTGTGTGTCTCTACTGGCGGTGTGAATTTCTTATGTATAGTAGCACAGTGTTGATTCTTTGATTTTTAGCCACTGGGGAAGTCTGTGTCTGTTAACTGGAGAATCCTGTTCATTTCCATTCAAAGTTATTGATGAATACTTATTCCTGTCACTTTGTTGACTTTCTTCTATTGTTTTGAATACACTGTGTCCTTTTCTGGGTCTGCTGGGTTACTGCATTGTGAGTGTTTGGTTGTTTCCTGTTTCTCTTTGGTGCACCTGCTCCCCTGGTGGGCTTAGACTGCCACATGCCTCATCATGGTAGTTAATTCATGTGCTTTGGGATAGGACTGCCTTAAGCGTCTATTTTAAAGTTGGTCTCATAGTGATGAGTTCCTTTTCGCTTGTCTTGAAAAGTCTATTTCTCTGTCATTATAAAGAATAGTTTGTTCTGGATATAATACTCCTATTGTCATTATTTTATCTCCAGGCCTAGGAGTGTGTCCTTCCACCCGACTCCTCCCCATCCTTTATAGTTTCTGCTGAGAAATCGGTTGGTAATTTAAAAGGAGTTTCCCTGAATATGAATGGGTGCTTTTATTTCACTATTTTTGGAATTCTTTTTTTGTCTTATATTTTGACAGTTTGCCTATGATTAGCCAGGCTGAGGGTTTCTCTGGTCTTGTCTAGGGCCTATAGGGTCCCTAGGCAAAAATGCCCATATCTTCTCAGCAATTAGAGAAGATGTTGCCCTATTATTTCATCAAGTAGGTTATTCTTATGACTTTCCTTTAGTCATTGCCTCCAAGTACCTCCAAAGTTCAAATATCTGTTTAATGGGCTTCCAAAGGTCTCAGAGGTTGTCATCTTTATTTTTTATTTTACTTTGTTGTTCGAAATACTTCAAAAGACCTCTCTTCAAGTGTAAAAATTCTTTCTCTTGCTTGATTTGGTCTGTTGTTATGGCTTTCAACTATATTTTTTATTTAGCTTATTGAATTCAGAACCAAGCTTTCTCTTTGGTTATTTTTTACAATCTCTATTTGTTTTGCTGAACTTGTGATTGCTATCATGTTTTCCTGCTTTCTTTGAGTTGTCTATCTGTATTCTCCTACATTGTGGAGAATGTCTTCATAATCTTTCTTTTATATGCTATGTGAAGTCTTCTGTGGATATCTTTTTTCCTTTGAGTTCTGTTGCTAAAGTTCTGATGTTCCTCAGGGTCGTCATGTTCCCTATGTTTCCTGTGTCACATTTCCTATAAGCCTAGGTTGAAATTCATGCCTGTGGTGGGTTAGTTTTCCCTACTACTTTTGTCAGGTGGATTTGGTAGTGATGGGCTTTCTCCTAAAGAAGTGTTTAGGGATGTTGGTTAGGTAAACCATGTTTGCTTTGGCTCCTTTGGGTGTCGGGAGGGTTTCTAAGTAGCATTTGTAGCTATAATTGGTGGATGTGGATGAGATGCCTGTGGTGAAGGATTTAGAGCACTCTCTGTCTCCAGGGACCACGTAGGTCTGGAAGTACTCTTGCAGCCTACATAAGTGTGGTCTACAGGTGATATGAAAATATATGCTGAATGTTCAAAACTATTTATAAAAACAAAGAACATGTCACCATGAACCCTGTCCCAAATCCTCCCCTCCCTTAGAACACATTTATCTCAGCATATTTGCCATTTCTGGAGCAGCTGAGGAAGTCCTCTTTCCTGAGTATCTTCACATGATGTAATTAAAACTATAGTGAACACTACCACCAAGTACCACCCAAGAAGAAGGCAGTCAGTAATAACATGATGCTGTGCCCTCACCCACTGTATTAACCAGTTCTGGTCCCATGTGATTTTCAGGTTTTCCACAAAGTCAAAATAACCATGAAAGGGAAACATTTTGAATCAGTTTAAGACACCAAGGCAGCCAGGACAGCATAGCTAACGACTCTTAGGACAGAGGACTCCAGCACTGCTGCAGGAAGTGGCCAGGATGATGCGACGGCTGTATATGAAGCAATAGGGAGGATATGAGGAAGATTCATGGCAATGCATCCTTTACTGTAGTGAATTTTAAAATGTGAATACTCACTGTGTTTTCCTGTACACAGCAGCAGGCATGGGGCATGTGACGTGAGGAATGCTTCCCAGCAGTGGCAGCATGGCCTTGGGTGCAGCAGAAGCTTGGGTGACAAGGGGTCATCTATGACACTGGCAGCAAAGGTTGTACAGCATGGAAGTATGCCTGGGGCTGGCTGCAGCAAGGCAACCATGGGCTATCTGAGTGCTACAGTCTTCCTCAACTCCTTTTATACACTTTTTGTGCTGAGTCACTCTGGGGTGGCCCATCTGGCCCCAGGGTAGAATCAATCACGTCTCAGGGCAGGCCCTCTGCATCCTGCAGGATGGGACGCCCACAGGCCTGAACCAGCTGAGCCCATCCAGCCAAGCTTCCTCAAGTTAACATAATGTATCAACTACCACAGAGGTTACTAGTGAATTGTAAGTCAAAGAACACTACATAGTAGTTTTTATATTTATAACACACACTTTATTTATTTATTTATTTATTTATTTGGAAAGGGTCTATAGGGTGTTCAGGGTCTCACTACTAGATCAGACTCATAGTGACTTACCTGTATAGCCTCTCAAGAGACGGAATTATAGATGCACACCACCGCACCCAGTCTCCATTATCATCTCAGTGTGCCACAGGGGTGGGGCCAGCACTACAGTCCCAGAGATCAAGCTCCGCCCCTATACTCTATAACATAGGTACACTTAACATCACCGTCCTTCGAAATATCGAATGCCCTAATCTTAACATGGAACCAGCATTTTCCATCAATCACTGACATTCTAATAAATCCCTATAGAATGTGATAAAAAATAAATAACATTTTTATACAGAGATTTAGAAATCTACCCATATACAAAATTGTAGCAGATCAATCCTATGGCATTTTTTCCCTGTCTCTTATTTTCCTTCATTACTCTTAAAAAAAAAAATTGCTTGAGAGAGAGTACGATAATAATTGAAATGACATTAGAAGTAACGCATACCTAAAAGACTAGAATGATAGGCATTCCAAGCAAGGTTTTAGTATTACACATTGCTATCCCCCGTCTGCATCTTATACTCTGAACAATTATTATGAAGACAACAACATGCATTGTATTAATTATTGTGGCTATCCATACTAACACGTTTTGAAACTGTATCATGGTTATTTCTTATTAAAAGTAATAAAATTATAATTAATTAATTAATTAATTAAGAGGAAAAAAACCAGCTCCTGCACCTCTTTGCGGGCACTTTAATTCGCTGAGCTATTTGGCTGGGCAAACACATGTACTTTATAAAATCAGAGCTGAAGCCTGATGTCCCACAAATGTAACGCTCTAAATCATCTAAGCAGATCAATTCATTACTCATGACTTTCACACATAAAATATTTAGATCACAGTACACATATTTGGACTTGCAATTGAAATTACTTGATTTTTATTTTAAATGACATAATAAGATATCTTCACTTCCACACTATGAATTTTAACACCAAATATTTGCATCCTGTCTTAATCTAAATTGATCACAGGATCATTTTTTAGCTCATCCGTTGTAACACAGCTTCCTCATGATCTCATTCATTGCAGGGCAGCAGCTCCCTCTACATTAAGGAATCTGCCTCCATAAAAGAAAAGAAGGGCTACATGAAGAATCTAAAACCAGTTTCTATTTGGCTCAAAATCAAGTGCAGGAAAACCCACAAGTCTCCAGGAGCTAGCCCAGCAGATGGCAGAGGGAGTGTGGAGCTCCCGCTCAGGATCAGCTCCTTCCTTCCTGCTTACAGCAGCATTGTGGTTGTGCTGAAATACACTTGGCAGTATGATATCTTCAACGAATCTTTGTCTTTTTCCTCTGTCTGCATCCCTGCTTGGTGTTTTGTGTTGAAAGGTGCAACGAGTTGAATCAGTCTTTCATCTGCTGCTGTCCTAACTCTTTGGAGCTCTGCAGGACTCACAAAAGGCAGAACTGTACCCCAGAAGCTTCTGCACTGGCAGAAAGCTGGTGCATTATGCCCCCCCTCTGGGGATGTAAAGGCTGAAGCCCTGTGAGACATATTTGTAGCATTGATTTAATTTTTTTTAAAGGCTGACACTCAAAATTATGAATTTGGTCATTCATATCTGCATATTTTCATTTTAGTGATAATTTTAAAATTGTACTCTAAATTAGGTAGTCTAAGGCATTTAATATTTAGAAAGACAGTGATAGTAAGTTCAAGTACCTATGTTATAGAGTAATAGTATCACTAAGCTTCTCTTCTGGAGGGTTAATGTAGTGGTTGATATGTTGTGTCAACTTGGCTGGATGACTCAGCGGCCTGGCTCCCTGGTGGTGGGAGTCCCGCCCCGGGGTACAATTGATTCCTCCCTGGAGCAAGATCAGGGCCTGCCTAGGATATGATTGGCTCCTCCCTAGAGCGGGATCAAGGGCCCATGCTGGGGTATGATTGGAGCACAGAGACTTTCTAAAGGACTGAGGAAGAAGTCAAGATGTCACTTCCTCGAAGAAGCTTCAGTCTTCGCAGTCGGCCTGGACTTCATTGTCTAGCTTGCAGCGCAGCCTCTTCAGCCTCCAGCTTGGATCTTTCGCCATCCATCGCAGACTCTTCAGTGTCCATCACAGACACTTCAGTCTTCTATCGCAGACTCATCAGCCGACAGATAGAGACTTACACAGAGCACTGCAGTGAGTTTCAGACCTCGGGACTAAATTCTCCAGTCCTGAGTGTGCAGACGCCCTCTGCACGCTTCCTCATCTGACACTGTGGCTGACTATTGTGAGCCAATCTTAAAACACCTTATATATTGTATATTTTCTGTTGATATCCATTCCTGATATTTCTCTGTTCCTCTAAGTAAAACCCTGACCAATACAGTTAAGAACCTAAGTTTACAGACCAAAAGTTAGAGAAAAAGAAGTACTACAAGGTTAGGCAATATTTTGGCTCTAGCCCTTCGAGGTCAGTGAGGACTCAGGACATAAGAGACCCTGTACTGTAACATCCTATAACTCAGTGATGTCCCAAATTTTCTGTTCAAGGAGATTATGGGGATACAGAGGAAAGGGATAGATGATGTATAGTGTGCCTAAGGAGAGTCATTGAGAGAGAAAACATTCTCTCAGGCTTTCACGTAGAGAAAACTGGTCAAGCAATGGCTGTGACTCATCCAGACGTCTGACACTGACAAAAGTTCTACAAAACGCTGTACATGGTTTCAAGGTAAATCCTGAGAGGATTTGACTGACCTTGTCAGATATAAAAATTACATTTTTTCTTATATAGGTGTCTCTTCATCTTGGGCTTAACCACCCAGCAGAAAAGTTTAACCACAAGGCATGAAAAGTAAAGTCAGATTAGTATGCCGAGCTGTAAAAGGCTCAAGCTTCTGACATTGCCAGTTCTGCTGATAACCCACTACTATTATGGAATATTGGACTAGGCATATAACTATTTTCTGTTAGTTGAATGAGAAGAAATATTTGTACCAATCATGTTCAGAAGAGTTATCATGTCTGCATCTTGTACTCTGAACAACTACTATGAAGACAACAATATGCATTGTATCAATTATTGTGGCTATCCTACTAACATGTTTTGGAACTGTCTCAATATTATTTCTTATTAAAAGTAATGAAAAAGGGGCCGGCGAGATGGTTCAGTGGTCTAAAGCGCCTGCTTAGGAGGGCTCAGGCAACTGCGGGGACTGCAGTTCGATCCCCGGCACCACATGCTGCGCCAGCGCCACCACCAGGGCAGGCTGAGCCAGCCACAAAATGAATAAATAAAGAAACAAACAAACACAAGAAGCAAACAAATAATTAAATAAATAAAATTAAAAAAAAAAAATAAAAAAAAGTAATAAAAAAAGAAAAAGAAAAAAAGAAATAGAAAAAACAACTACTTTCTCTTAGTTCAATGAAAAGAAATATTTGTATTAATAATGTTTAGAAAAGTTATCATGTCTGCATCTTGTATTCTGAATAACTACTATGAAGACAACAATATGCATTGTAAATTTTTTTAAAAATAAAATAAAATAAAGTTAAAAAAAATAAATTAGTTAGTCCTCTCTGAAGACATGTTGCTTTTTTATGGGCCATAAACTCCAATATATGAGATCAACTCAAAATCAAGCAGAGGAAGATATCTTGAAAATAATATTTGATTTCTGCTAGTCCATCCCATTCCTTGTGCTTTCTTTTGTATTGAAGTTGAGACTCTGTTTTCTTCCATACCATCCCACACAATGCTCATTTTTAATGTCTTAATCCACACTATTATATTATGCTATATCATATTTATTTATAAATTTAATTTATAAGCTTTTAAAAGATTTGTGCATGACTCGTGCATGATTTGTGCATGTAATTAGAACTTGTAGGCTTTTTCAATGGAATGAAAACATGACTTCTGCCACTGTGTTAACTTGATCATAAGAAAATGTAAATATCCCTGCAGCACAAAGAGTGTGACACACCATGATAAAGACTATGCATTGTAGTGATGGCCATGGTGCTGACAACAATGACACATTTTATGGACAGATTATTATGCAAATAAGCATGATCCTGAACACAATGAAATCAAGCCGTGTTGCAGGCATAGGCATTTTGGGCTTGGGCAAACAGTATCAGAACCAAATCATCATAACCACTGGGGCAGACTCTTCTTGATCTGAGATGGTGCTGGTGTCAGCGTGCCTCCAGATGTGTCTCAGCAAGTGGAATGACTGGCTCTTAGAAACAGCACAGATTCTGGTGCAGCAGCCTATGTTAATATGCACAAATCACAGGACCAGGCTCACACCACCATTCTGAGTGGAATTACACAAATAATTGTCTTTCCACATTGATTGCTTTCATAACTTTCCTTTTTCCCACCTGATCACTGATCCCCAAAGAACTGGTGATTTCCCTGTTTGTCATGTCCACTTGTCCTTCTCATGCTAAGCAATAAAGCACCACCTCCTGTGCCCATATGAACAGAATACATCAATGTCAGACTCAAGTGTTAGTGTACAGTACCTCAGCCACGGGTCTTTACTGACAGCACAATTAGTGGCTGCTTCACTAGAATATTAATGGTTCATTAACTATACACCAATCTCTAATTAAGTGCTGATATAGTCTCTCCATAAGGATTTATTGCAACACTGTAGCCAATTGCCCAAAGTCTAGACAGGCACAAAGCTTCTCAAGAGAAATCAAGAGGCAAAAATAGACCCCAGATCCTTCATCCAGCTTCATTGTCTTAACCCAAAGGAAGGCATTTGTCTAGGTTTGGAGTTAAATTTTGTGACCTCAAGTCGGGCAAGTTGCTGAATTTTCTAAGCCTTCATTTTCTGTCATCTGGAAGACACGCTGTCCCCTCAGAGAGCCAAGAATGATGATATCTGTGGGAGACACTGACCTGGGGAGAATGTAATTAGGAAATGATTGTGCATTTAACTCAACATGATACAGAAATTCACCTTCAATTCTCTGTGCCCCACAATTCAAAACTCTCCCAAGAAAGCTATTTTTTCTAATTAGTGTTGAGTACTTATAAAGTCATATGTGTGGATATTTTTTAAAAATCAAAGCTAGGTGGGGTGATGCATAGCTCAGAATTCAGAAGGCTAAGGCATAAGGGTTGTGAGTTCTCAGTCAGCCTAGGCTACACAGTGAGTTCAAAGAAAGCCTAAACTACATGGTAAGACCTTGCTTCAAAAAACTCAATCCAATTTATTCCCAGATTTCAATGTCTTGTCTAAGAGGTGTGATTTAAAAATATAGTAAATACATATTTAAAAATTATTATATTAAAAAGATACATTGCCATGAATTCTATGAAAATATTCTTGCTTGCTTCAAATACACTCATCCCATTGTCCTTGCCACTTCTTGGAGCAGCTCTGGAGTCCTCTTTCCTGAGTGACTTTAACTGCTCTGTCCTGGTTGCCTCAATGTCCTGACTTGATTGAAAACATTTCCCTTCCATGATCACATTGACTTTTGGAAGAGCTAAAAATCGTGTGGTCAGATCTGGTGAAGAAGGTGGACAAGGACACAGCATCATGGTTTTTTTTTTTTTTGCTTTCTGCTGGATGATGCTCAGCAGCAGTATTCACTGTATTTTGTATTGAAATTTTTTTAAAATAAAAACTCCTGAAAAAATATTTGCAGGAATGAAATTTACTATAATTTTTTTTAATTTGAAGCACTTACTTTGCATTTTGATCATACCTCATGATTCCTAAAGTTCAATTGTGACTTCAGCTTAAATTATGGGAGAAAGACATGCATGTGGGGTGTGTCTCCTCACCCTCCCTGGACTGTTTTCTGCCTGTCTTCTCTTAAGGATCCAATAGAAAAGAAGCACAGGGGTGGAGAAGACAGGGCCTGAGCCCTGAGGGCTCTGTGCATGGCCCTTCAGGATGCCATGCTAGCTCTCAGAGCATGGTTTCTTCTCTTTTTGTGAGTCCCATGCCCTCTATCCACTAACCCTTGTTATGAATACAGAGCTGACCTTCAGCATCTTTCTGCTTGTAACATCTTTCTGACAACCCTGAGCTCTCCACCTGAGGAAATAAGGCCCAGTCCTCCTCATGCCACTGAAAAGGCGGCCAGAGGCTCCAGCATGATTTCTACAATGGGACAACAACAATACCTCTCTTGATATCTGCTCCAAGGGCTACCTTGAGGGCTTAAGGACATTGACACAGCACCTGTACCCAGCAGAAAGATAGCACAATTCAGGGATCAGAAGTTTGGACTACTACACTCACCATCCAGGCATGGATTCCAAATCTGCTACCAACTAGAGGTAATAACTTGGACATTCACAAGTTGTTAGACCTCTGTGCCTCAGTTTCCTCTCTGTACAATGTAGATCACAGCACCACCATGCTCTGGATACAGTGTGTTGAGTCAGTGTCCTGGATCTTCACAAAATCCTCATCCGGGATGCAAGGACAAAGTCTCATTCCTATCCTTCTGCAGGATCTCTAGATACTTTCTGCCTATAAGAAGCTGTCAAAAGGATGACCCTGAGCAACCCATGGCATTCTGGAGAGTTGCCATCTATGGGTCCAGTGTGTGAAAGTGTGGACCTTTCCTGGCACCATTTAAGAACTTTGGAGGACCCTAGGCAGCCTTCAGGACTCCAGTAAGCTCTGACCTTAGACCCCAGCACTCAGGCATGAAGTTTCTGCTGACACTGGTCCAACCTTTTAAGAACATAGGAGGATTCTGGGGATCTCATGGGATTCTGGTGAATCCAGCCAACATGATCGACTTACACTGAAGCTTCGTTGATTATAGGCCAGTCACCCTGACTAATAGTGAGAGGTGGTTTGATGAGTCCTACACTGCTCCCTACTATAGCAGAAGACTTTCTGACACAAGCCTCACAACTCTCCCACCACTGCTAAGTCTGAGTGATTACTGTGAGCTTCAAAAATGCCAAAATGCAGGAGCAAAAGACAATCTCAATCCTGCAGCCTACCCAGAAGAAATTCAGGAGACAAAGACATATAACAACTTGGAAATCACACACCTGGAATTTCTGAAAACTAACAGAACTAAAGAAACAAGGCAATCAGGTTATAGAAGAAATAAGACCATAAATAATCTCTCAGGTCAAAAAAGAAATAACAACAATCATGAAAGAATTGCACAGCACAGCTAAAGAAGACATAGGTTAAAAAAATAGAGGAAGATAAAAAAAATGAAGAAAACAGTGAATGAATAATATGAGAAAGAATTAGAGTGTGTGAAATGGATATACAGGAAATTAAGAACTCCACTGAAAGCTGGCAAAACCACCTGAATGAAACTGAAGAAGACAGCAGTAAAGCTAATGATATAAAAGAAAAGGTCTCTGAAAACTAAAAAGGAACAAAGAAATAATAATTCAGCAGGTAAAGAGCAAGCAAAGAAAATTAATACAAGAATAACACATGTCAGTGAAGCAGCAGGAGACAGCACAAATGATATAAGACTACTTGCAAAAGTGCTATCATAAAATTTTCTGAACTTGAGAAAAAAAACTCTGACATATAGATAAGTGAGGCATATAGGACTCCAAGCAGCCATAATCAAAATAAATCTACACATAGACACATAATAATCAAGGTCTCACAATTTGAGCAAAAGAATAGAATATTAAAAGGTGCTAGAGAGAAGAAGCAGACCACCTACAATGGAAAGCCCATAAAAATCATGGCAGATTTCTCAACAAATAAAAAAATCAAATCAAGAAGAGCTTGGAGTAAAGTATTTCAGGCCCTTAAAGAAAATAACTTTCAGTACAGATTGATGCACCCTGCACAATTATCCAATTCAAAGGCAATCAAGTGTTTGTACATTGCTCTTCTTAATTTCTTATACATGTCTTCCTTTTTTCTCTCTTCTTCAAATTTTAGATACCTATAACTGGTAATTTGAAAAACTGATTGGAAAACAATACTATGTATTACAAAAAATACTATGAAACTCATATTACTTCGTTAACTGAAGTTCTGTATCACTTGTAATTCTTTCTGTTTTAATTCTAATCTTTACGCTCTTTAAAAAATAAGAATTAAAAATTAAACAAACAACAAATTCAATGGAGAAATAATACCCTTCCATGACAAAGAACAACTGAAGAAATGCATGACCACAAAACCAACCCTACAAAGACTACTGACAGATATTCTAGAAAGAGACAGAACTGACCACAGCTTCAACAACAGGATGGAACCACAAAATAGAGCAAGTAATTAAAAAGAGGGAAAAAGTACTGAACATATTGGCAAAGATAAGTCAATATGTATCAGTATGATCATCAATATAAATGATTTCAAATCACCAATTAAAAGAAACAGACTAACCGAGTGGATTAAAAAACAAAATCTAACAATATTCTGCATACAAGAAACACATGTAACTCAAAAGGAAATTCACACACTAAATATCAAAGGATGGAGATCAATTCTCCATATTACAGGAAATCAGAAAAAAAGCAGCAACAGCTATTCTGGTTGATGACAACACCAACTTCAAACCAATAGTGACTGAAAGACATAAAGAAGATCACTACATACTTGTTAAGGGAAAACTGCAAGAGGAAGAGATCATATATATATATATATATATATATATATATATATATATATATATATATATA
>PVKN010023505.1:0-14732 GCA_004027915.1 Capromys pilorides
GCAATATTTTGCAATCTTATGTTGTAATTTCTTTGTTTTTAATGTATTGTACCAGTAGCTTCAACCAATGAAAGTGATTCTAGGCTCTCTCAACATCTGAAAGGCCTTGTGAACTTGCATAAATATATTTCAATAACTAAAAGGCTTACTCAAAGAGGAAGAAGAGGAAAAACAGCTATGGTTTAGCAATTACAAAAACAGTTAGCATGCCCTGAACACTTTTATGTGCCAGAGCTCGGCCAGTATCCTAACTCCTATTCATTAGCACAGTTGACATGTATTAATTCATGTAATCCTCATGACAACCCTAGCAGGTATATCTACATTTTATAAGTAAGGAAACTGACGGACAAATGGTAAGCAGCCATGTTTCACACTTCACTGAAGGGCTGTTGGAGGAAGCTACAAGGAATTCCACAGTATGAGGCAAAGCATTTAAAGATAAATACAAAGAGAGTTTCCTGTCAGGAGGCTCAAAATCCTAACATTGTTTCATACATGCCTGTATGTATTCATTAATTCATTCATTCATTTTTGATGGTACTGGGTATTGAAGCTAGTGATGATATATTGCTCAACTACATTACCAGTGCTTTTTTCTTTTTTTGGCATTCTAAGACAAGTCTGCTAAATTACCCAGCCTGACTCAAAGTCTGGGATCCTTGTACCTCAGCCCCTGGAGTAGGAGTAACATTTTCTTTTTTTTTTTTTTTCAGTTCTGGGAGTTGAACCCAAGGCTTTTACCCATGGCTGTGTCCCCAGCCCTTTTTTTATTATTATTATTTTGAGAAAAGGTCTCGCTGAGTTGTACATTACCCAGGCAAGACTCAAAACTTACAATCCTCCTGCCTCAGGCTCTCAGAGTTCTGGGGTTAGAGGTATGCACCCGCATGCCCAGTGAGCTTCATGTTCTCGCATGGCAGCACTGCTTTGCTCTCTGCCCCTCTGGGAAATTCTCTTCTTTTCCAAGGACTATTCTTGCCCCAGGGCCATTCATCTTCCTGTAGCTGGTAAAATATGTTCCCCATGGGAGAGAATTCTCAAAGTCAGAGTTTCTAGTCTAAACTAACATTTGGAAAGTTAACAGAAGTGTTAGTACACAAAATGGCCTCTTTGCCTTCTGTGTGACATGGTAAATGACAGTTTAGGATCATTACCACAGCCTGTCAATAACAGTTGGGTCATATAATATCAATTGTCAGAGGTAACTGAGCTAAACCAACCAATAAGAATGAAGAAAACAGACTGGAAATGCTTCCTTGTTTGTAGATGTAGCTCCTTTAACTCCGCAGTGCCCTGTGTTACTGTGGTTAGTTTACTTGGCAGACTGTTTTCTTCCTCTCCAGTTGGGTTCACTCAGCCAAATCACCTTTTTCCTTATAACTGTGTGAAAGGCTAGGTGGGGTGGATACAGGCTTAGATCTTCTAGCTCTCATGTAATGTTGAGAAAGTCAGCTAGATTTGTTTGTTTGTCTTTTTTTGTTCTTTTCTTTTATAAGTCATTGAGTTTTGTTTTGAGCATACTTCCTCTACATCAAAAAGACTATGGATGATATTCTTTGGTAAACATGCTAACCTGAAACCAGAAGTACTCACTGAGAGCTCCCTCAGGGCCTACTTCTTATTAAACAATGTATAACTACTTTCTTTGAGCCAGACACAAGGCCCTGGCCCTAACCCAGGTAAGTGGCAAGAAATCTCATGTTAATGTTTTATTGTGGTAAACATTACTTGTGGTCGGTTGGCCTCAAGCAAGGATAAACCAGGCACTATGAACAATCCAAAGACTGTGTGTGTGTGTGTGTGTGTGTGTGTGTGTGCGTGTGTGTGCGTGTTTGTGTGTGTGTTACTGGGGATTAAACCCAGGGCCTTTTACTTGTCAATGAAAGCAAGTAATTCTCCATGAGTGGTTCACAATGCCCAGAATAACAAGTTTTTCAAAGTACTTTCACACACAGCACATTGTCTCAGTCTCATAATAACCCAGCAAAGTCATTAGACTTGGCATTATTACCTACATTCAATAGACCAGGAAATTGAGACTCAGAGAACTTAAGTGATTGGGCAGAGTCAATGAGTTAATTAATCAAAGAACAAGTTCATTTTCTGACATCCTAGTACAACTCCTGACAAAGCATTCAAGTTTGCTTTCTTTATGTTTGTAGAACATTTTGTAGTCTTTGTAATGCACAGCTCTGTAGGCATTGTTTAAAATTTATTTAGCCCCTATAATCACCCTAGGTATAAATATTCTTATGATCTCATTTTATAGATGAAAGTTTGCAAAGGTATTGACTCACATGTCTTTATATAATAATACTTGGACTGCCCTTTTAACATTTTACCATGTCCCTGTGTTTTGTTAATCAAGAATGCAAATTTGAGGGGTGGGAACATAGCTCACTGGTAATGTTTGCTTAACATGAGGAAGGCCCTAGTCAGTGAGGGTGAACTTTTCAGAGCCTTTGGTGATACAAACCATCTGCTGTGGCATGTGGGCCATAGATTCGCCACCACTGGATTCAATCCCAAGTACTGCAAAAAGAAACATACACACACACACACACACACACACACACACACACACACAATCACAGAGTAATCTCTAAGACAAACAACCTCTGAAAGGAAAAGGAAAACATTTTTATTTAAATCAAAAGCCAGCAATAATTCTAGTCAGTATCACTGATGTTATAAAGAACTTCTACGAATAATTTTTTTAGACATTTATTTTTTTCTTACAAAAAAAAGTCCAAGCAAATAATGAAATAAATGTATTTCTATAAGCATTCTATCCTGGGTTCCTTGTCCTAGAATTTAGTACACAGTTCATATTGAGGGCACTCTTCTTCTGGATGTTATGAAGTCTCCATTTTATAACCATGTTTCTCTAGTTCAGCTCATAGCTGGTTGGAGAAGTCGTCCTCTACACTGTTGTCATCCCAGTTATCCTCCTAGACATGGGCATCTTCATCTCCATCCTTACCAGGCCAGTTTTCTGTAGGGAACTCCTCGAACTCATTGTCCTCCTCTAGGAGATCCAAATCTACTGGCTGCTTTTTCTCTGACATTCCTATCCTCCAAGCCTACTACCCCACAGATTCTTAATACTGAAGGTTTAACCCAGCGTCACTTCCCCAAATGTCATCCCCAACTGCCTCCACAGTTTAAAATTTTGGAGATAAATTCTTGCTTGAGTCCAGTTTGAGAAAATACACAATTTAGTAAGAGCCTGTTTAGAACACTTTAAAAGGGGGTGGGGGCAGGGTGGGCTGGGGAATGTAGCTTAGTATGAAAGTTGTGGTTTTATTTCCTAATACAAAAAAGAAAAAAAGAGAGAGAGAGAGAGAGAGAGAGAGAGAGAGAGAGAGAGCAAGCAGGAGCTATCTTGAATAAAAGAGCTGAAAAAACTATAAAACTTAGAAGAAAATTTAAAGTAAGATCCTCAGACACCAAAAGCACAAATAACCAAAGGAGTGGAGAAGACAGATGAGCTGGATTTAATCAAAACCAAAAACTGAGCTAGACCTGGTGATTCATGTTTGTAATCCCCAGCACTCTAGGAGTCTGGGGCAGGAGGATCACATGTCTGTACCCAGCCTAGGCAACTTAGCAAAAATAATTTTTTTAAGTGCTTCAGAATTAAAAATAAAAAATAAAAAAATGGCTGGGGATAGAGCTAAGAGTGAAGACTCTGACCTCAGTCTCCAGTATTGGAAAAGAAAAGGTCCAGAACAGGTAAATCTAAGGAGAAAAAAAGCACATTAGAGGTTGTCAGGATTAGAAGGGAAAGAAAAAAGTGGAATGAGTGTCAGTGGATATAAAAAGTTCTTTTTTTAGAGGAAGGCATGATAATGTGCTGAATATAGACAGCAGAATAGTTGCATGCTTTGTGTAGATAGATTAAAAGTAAATTTTTGGCACTGGGAGTCAAACTCACAACCTTGTGTTCTTGCCAGGCAGGTGCTATGTCACTGAGCTATATTGTTGGAAATAGCTAACAGTGGAAATTGGTCATGTGTATGAGGGCAGGACAGAGACAGAGTTCTTAAAGTGGTCAAGCCACCTCAGTCTTGAGAGAAACATCCTGCTAGACAATGTCAGTCAGTAGTCAGTAGGCAATCTTCTGTCCTGCTATCCTAACTTCACAAAGGTGTAAATAAATGTCGACCCTGCTGCTGTTGTTCAGTCCTCTTGCCCATCTGGTGAAGAGGCCTCCCCCTGACCTCAGCTTTTACCTCTCGTCTTTATTTTCTCAAGCCCCTTGACATTTTCTCCCAGGGACTAGACAGACCAATGAGTCCCTATACTATACCCTTGGCCCAGCTACTGAATTCAAACTTTAAAAAAACTTGACTTTTGAGTCAGGCATGGTGATGCGTGCCTATAATCCTGGAATTCAGGAAACTAAAGCAAGAAGACTGAGTTCAAATCCATCCTAGAATATACTGAGTCCCAGACCATCCTGAGCTACTGGATTACAGAACAAGAGGTTGTCTCAAAAGTTACAAACTAAATTAAACATTTCCTCCTATAAGATGTGGGTGTTGGGCATTTGTGTTCCAGCAATTGGAAGCCTGACTACTATACTTAAGATAATTCTCTTAATCAATCTGCTTGTATTATTTTGTGGCTGAAATGCAGTGTCAGGATTGAGCTGGTGGCTCTTACACATCCCCACCACACCATCCTTCAGGTGTTTCCTCGGCAGCATCCAAAAGCTCTCAGACTCTGTAAAAGGCTCAAGTCAACAGCTTCCAACATTGCCAGTTCTGCTGATAACCAACTACTATTATGGAATATTGCTCTATGTATACAACTACTTTCTCTTAGTTCAATGAGAAAAATATCTGCATCAATAGTGTTTAGAAAAGTTATCATGTCTGCATCTTGTACTCTGAATAACTACTATGAAGATAACAATAAAAAATAATAAAAATTTACTCCTCATACCAAAAACAATGCTCTCAGACAATTAAACTCAATTCAGCGTATTTATTGAGTATCTGTACTCTTGCCTTAATGAAGCTTATATTCTAACATGAGAACCAGATAATAAAAATAGCAATTCTCCAATTGCCACCCATTGATAATCCATTCTATGGTCTTTTCAAATCCCCTCCCTGTGTCCTCCAGCCATGGTGTTGGCTTCTGGAATTCCACCAATCAGACCCCCCTCACCGGCAGGATTTTATTAAGAGGCAAATGGTCAATTGTCCTAATCCCCCAGCTCCTTTATCTTAGGCTACCACCGCTGTAAAATTTTTTGCTTAGTTTTATATGAATTGAGTCACAATTTTCTATACCCAAATTCATTTGTTTACTATTATATGTGAAATTTATCTGGATTGTTGCATGTGGGTAATTAGTTCCTTTCTGCTGCTGTCATATTCTATTTAAACAGTGTACAACAATTTGTTCAACCTATTCTGTTGATGGACATTTGGGTTGTTTCTAGCTTTTGGCTACTGTCACTAGAGCTTCTAAGAGTGATCCTGCATGACATTTTGGTATAGCTTTTCACTTCTCTTGGCTAAACACCTAGGATTCATGTCTGCATCAAGGATAGATACGTAGGGACATATGAGTGTATTTTACATTATAATTTTAAAATGAAAAAAATATTTATGACATTGAGAATTGAACCCAGGACCTTTCCATTTTGAGTTACATCCTTACCCCTTTTTATTTTGAGACATGATCTGGGAGATCACTCAGTGGTCCATGCTGAGTGCAAAGTTGTTCTCCTCCTGCCTCAGCCTTCTAAAGTGCTGTGATTATAAGCTATACAAAATATTTAAAGAAAAAATTGAAGAAAATAAATCTATACTAAAAACACCAATACTGCGCTGAGGATATAGCTCAGTGCCAAAAGTGCTTGCCTGGCAAGTACAAGGTACCAAGTTCGATCCCCAGTACTGCAAAACAAACAAACAAAAATACTAATACTCGCTATCTTTCTCCCTATTCCCTGCTCCCTGAGTTAGCATTTGAGTCTATCAGATCTTAACTTTCCAGTCCAGATAAGGGACCTGCCACTTCCCTAAATGAATCATCAAAGATGAGGAAATTCCAATGTTAACCCTGCCCAAGAGAATCTAGGTTTCATGTTATCATCAGAAGCCTAGAGACTCAAGCAGTATTTCAAAAAACTCCTAGCACACAGGAAAAGCAGCTTCAACAGGCAAACAATTCAGCTTCAATTACACTTGCAAACAAAACAAAACTCATGACACTGGTACTCTGTAATAACAGGGTGTAACCAGAATAGATACTGTGCATTAAAAAGAAGAAGAAATGAGAAGGGTCTGAAACTAGTCAAATCAACACATCAAGCATTAGGGTGCCAGAAATAACTTCAGCTCCAGGTTGGTTCATAAACAAATTGTGAACCAAAACTTGTTAATTTCCAAATCCAAATTGAAACTTGGATCCTACAAAAATCCAATTAATGCTACGAAGAGCTCTTTTCAGGAAGGAGGAAGTGGAATATAAATATAATATAAATGAATGTGAAAGAAAAAGTAGGTAAAAGAATATGTACTGTCATGGTGTCAATGAAAGATTTCAATGGTACCTGCCTGGTCCATGTCTTATCTCTGTCCCTTGTCCTGAGAACTGGCCTTGAGTCCTAATCCACAGGAAGGTCACAATGTCACACTTTCCTCCTGGCTACAACTGTTTGGAACAGGGTTTGACATTCAGTTGATCAAGTTTGGACTCAAAATGCCATAGCAAGCCACTGAAATCACTTCTGCATGTGGCAACTTAGTCAAATTTATGCTTCAAAAAGTTTTTGCAAGGACAAACTAAGGTTTTTGTCACAGTTCAGCTATTTAGAGATCCCTATGGCTGATAGTGGCAGGGGAGGGTGGGAAAGCCACAGAGACTCCACCCTCTAATATGTGGTAGCAGGTGAGGAGGAAAACATTTTCCACGGAGCCTGAGATATTAGAAAATCCAGAAGACTGTGAGATCGTGAAAGCTGTGAGGAGGTTTTAAAAGGAGAAAGTGGTGAACTATGCCTTAAGAAGTAATGAAGAACCCTGTCTATAAACAAGAAAGCTTTCTGTCAAAGGAAGTAGAGAAACAGGGCTAAAGCTGGGGGAAGATGAAGAGACCACGACACGCTTGCACCTTCTTGTTTCACTTAAGATAACGATCTGAAAGGGCCACAACCAGTTAGAGATGTATCTCAGAGGAAAGGATGTTTGCCTAACAAGCTGAGGCTGGTCCTCAGTACTCCAAACATTCAGTCAGTCAGTCAGTCAGTCATTCGAAGGCCAGGAATTTGACTTGACATGCAAATCTTTCCATGGCCCCTTGCATCACACAGGGCCCCAGAAGGCACCAGGGTGAAGATGCTGCCAGCCACAGCCTAAGAAGGCAAGGCAAGGACACTAAGAGAAAACTATAGAGTCCAAAAGGAGGGATTCCTGACAGCAGCAGTGGCCATAAAGCATTCCTACTAGAAGCATGGTGCCAAAGCAAGGAAGAGGAAGAAGAATCTCATTCTCCTTCATCTGTAAATGCTCTCTGCTGAAATGTGCACAATCCTCAGAACCATGAGAATGCATGCTGAGGAGTGTGCAGAGATGGGGGGGCACGAAGCAGAAGAGACCAAGGTCAGTTTCTTGCACTCTAATTCTTGGCAATGAGCTAAGTCCTATACAAATATTTACCGAAGGACTTCATGAATTTGCCCTAGCACCCAGCCCCACATTAACCATGACTTCTGCACATAGTCTAGCAATAACAGAACTTATCTTTAATGAGTCCTTCTTACAGGTTATCAATCTGCTAGAAATACAATGTTTGTCATTGCATTCACTCCTCACAATATCCAAGTGATCAGAAGACTTTTAGCCCCATTTTTCCCACAAGGGAGCTGAGACTCAAGAGGCCTAGTTATACAGCCTAGGTCATAGCACTGTGGTGGAGGCCGGGTGTGAACTGAGGCCCTGCAGGTGCCACAGCTGGTACTCTGAGCCCATCCTGCACACAGCACTGCTTCCTCCCATATTTCCCTGCGTGATTGTTTTTGAGTGATTATACACATACACTCCGTATTAGTCTATGTGTAGACACACCAGAAAACCAGAGTTGGTGTAAAGTTATTCTAAGCTGAATAGAAAAAGGGGCCCTATTTGAGCCCTCAGTTATCTGACTCAAGATAAGAACTTCTGAGAAATAAAGCCTGCTATAAACTCCCTCTTTGGAAAGGCTTCTATTCCCATGACAGAGACTAAGAGAAAGCGTAACACAAGGCCACTCTGGAGGAGTTTCATGGCTCTGAAGACAAAAGCGACCATTCACAACTGAATAGAAAAACCTTTTCACTAACTTTTTTATCTCTCTTTTGTTCTTCTAAAAACTCCAACTGTCTTCCAAAAAAAGAAAAAAACCTTCAGTTTTTGTTTTTCCATAGGAATCTTTTCTCCCTGCTCTTCCACTTGGATACATACTATACATACAGACTCTTTCCCACCATTCAGCAATTTGTCACAAACCCCCAGGTACAGGCATAAGAATGTGAAGTTTTCTTCCCTAACTACTCCACGTTCCTTTAGATGGCAGTAAGTTTTAGTTTTAATTCCACTGCATAGTGGGGGTCCCCAGTAAATTTGGCTCTTTCCCAGCAGGAGCACACATCTGGAGGTGTCATCCTCCACCCCTGTTTTTAACCACTTCTGTGTTTACTCAAGAGAAGTGCTCTAGACATCGAAGTCTTGGAGCTCCATGTAGTGAGCTGTTCATTTAGAGCCAAGTTCTTTTGAAGAACTGCTAAGAGTTGAGGGACTGTGGCAACCTCACTGTGAACTCTGGACACATGAAGCTTCCTTATTTATTTAGGGCAACTCTGCCTCAGAAATCAGCGTATCCTTTCTGAGGTGCACCTGCAATCCGAGTCAACTGTGACAATGCTTCCCACAGTCACACATACTAATTGCCTCACTAGCAGCACCTTGGCGTCCTGTGAGTGTAGTTCTGAGAGGACTAGACACTGAAGACATCACATCTACTCTGGCTCTTCTTGGGGATTTGTTCTGGCTGTTCTTGTTTCAGGACAAAAGGAGAGAAAGTATCCTGACAGGCAGGAGAACGTTTTCAAGAACAATTCTGCCTTCTGTTCTCCTCCTGTTGGTGCCTGCTTGTTCTTACAGAGGGCCTGAAATGTGTTCCCCTTCAGAGCACGTACCAGGATGTCAGAGTTGGCTGATATTGAGACAGAGAATTGCTCGACTCTTTCCTTTTTCCTGTGAGGCCCAGAGGGGGATGTGGTTTGGCTAGTGGCTGTCACATACATCCTACTCACTTTTCACTGATCTCCTCCACCCTAGGACAGATCGAGACAACTTTTCTTCTACCTCAGTGTCTTCCCACTACCCATGAATTTCCTCCACCTCTGCTCTCAGGGCTGCTCCAACAGGAGATGAAGGTCAGCTGTGAGCCGTGGCGCCCTTCGCCTATTCCCGCCATGGCACGCACTGCTGTGGCTTTCTTGAATAAGTAGGGTGAGGGGACACCCTAATGTGGTTAAGATCAGAGAAGAAGGGATCTACACCCATTATTAACATCCCCAACCTCTCTAAACCCCATCAATGAACACAGATAGCCCTGCCCAACGAAAGGGCCCTTTCTTATGGGCCCTGATATTTTTCATAGAAATATGACAGCTAGATTTGCACTGCCCCTCCTCAGGTGAATCCTAGCCATGGCAGCTGTAGGGGTCCTGGGACCTGGCATCTGCTTGAACAGATCGCAGGCTCACAGCTGCGATATACACAGCACTCCCCTCCCACTTCTCAGGACGGCCTAGGGGATTCCTCTAATGTACTGATCCCCTGTGCTGTGCCACACACATCCTGTTAAAACAAACACTTGGTCCAGTAGTTCTGTGAATCTGTTTGTGATTAATTTCTTGGATACTGTGGGCTCAGAAGGTCCTATAAATCCACTCAGAAGTCTTATTGCGAACAGTGTGGACACAAGAGTTGCTGTAAGAGAAAGCAATAAACATTACAACATTACATTGGCCCTGCAAAGCTCTAGGGACCAGAAGCCAACGAAGACTAGCAGAACTGACCAGCAATGAGCAGTGTCGTGGCAGCATCTTGCACAGCAGGCACCGAAGAGCAAGCAGCAGTTGATATCAGCACCCAGAAGACTTGACAGTGCCCAGCATAAGCCACTGTCCAACAGTGGAACTGCCAGTGGCACAGACCAACAGCCAGCAGTGTCAACTGAAGGCATCCACATTAACGGAAGTCCATCCATGGCTTCCAGGCTCCTAGGAGAGCTGTATTTTGCCCATATATTACTTTTCTCTGAATCAAATAAAAGAACCTGCAACTGGATGGCAACAGCCTGAGCCCTGCCAACACCTCCAAGGGGACGGAATTTTCGCCAATATCGATCCAACAGCAAGGGCACACCTTGTGGTTTACCTGCGCCCGAGGCAAGCAACGCTCTCATTCTCTAGTGCTTCTTTTCTGTTATTCCCCAGAATGTTCTTTTCTATTCTGTTCTTCCCAGCTCAGCCTCTTCTGATGAACTCAGAGAGCTAACACCTAACACCAGGCATATAAAACTCTTGCCAAAACAACAGTTCTGGGCTTTAATTTTGTTGGTTTTTTCGCAAAATATGCACCCTTAGGGCTCAGTGGTTTAAGTGACTGCCTAGGCAAGCACAAGGACCCAGATTTGATCCCCAGTACCACATGCTCTACTGGCTTTGCCCTAGTACACCGAGCTGGCCACCAAGACCAGGCATGGTGGCACACGCCTATAATTCCTGCACTGGGGAGACTGAGACAGGAGGATCACTATCTGTCCAAGCTGTGTAGTGAGACCCCGTACCAAATACATGTATATAAAAAAGAACCCCTTCCATTTCAACTCACAGTTATAAACATTTGTTGCTTCCATCTGCCAAGGAAAGCTTTCTTCGATACAGTATTTCCTCAAAAAGCTCTTCTCTCTCCCCACTGATACAGTTCTACTAGGACTACCAATTCCATAATGTTGGCTTCCCTTGGGGTAATGGACCCTGAGATACAGACATGATCCAGAATGGCCAATCAGAGTAACTCCCTGTGATTAAGGCCTTCATGGGTGAAAGACAAAAGCATTGCTTCTTCCATGTATGCTTAACTGAAAACAAACTGTTGTCACCCTATTTCCTGCCAACCAGGAGAAGCCTATGTGCAAAAGAATGTAAAGTGAGAATTAGAGAAATATTAGGAAATACTCGCTAAATTCCCAATGCAATCTCCTCAGTTTCCTATGTTAATAAGCTGCTTTGCTCCACAACACTTTGAGGTTTTAATTTTGTTTGCTTTTTTCTCAAAATATGCACCCCTAGAGCCATGGAGAAAGCTCAGTGGTTTAAGTGCTTGCCCAGGCAAGCACAAAGGACCCAGATTTGATCCCCAGTACCACATGCCCTGTTGGCTTTGCCCTAGGCACACTTTATTTCATTTATTATTTAATTTTATCTAGGGAGTTCCAAAGTTCAAACCCAGGGCCTTAGCTCATGCTAACGAGGAAAGCACCACTGAGCTATATTCTCCTCTCTCCCTCTCTCTCTCTCTCTCTCTCTCTGTGTTTGGTTTAGTTTGGTTTTTGAGTCAGGATCTTGCTATGTAGTTCAAGCTGGACTTGAATTTGCTACATAGGTCAAACTGGCCTCAAATTCAATGTCCTATCTCAATCCCAGGCCTGGGGTAACACGTGTAAACTACCAAGCCTACCTTTAGCTAGCTGTAAAAAAATTTCTCTCTAGAGTGTAGGAAACAAACTAAATCAGAAATTCAAGAGCTTAGACAGAAGAATCTGAAGTTTTTAAATATAGCCATGAATTTCTGATGAATGGCTAACTTCAAGAGACTTTAATGGATCAGTTTCTCAGTTTATAAGAAAAAAAGCTTAAATCCATAGAAGGGAGTTGATAATGAGGTAGAATTTAGTTAGTATTTACTAAATGCAGGGCTCAACAAGAAGAAAGTAAGTGGTTTTTGTTTGTTTGTTTTTCTGGTCTTTTTGAGACAGGGTCTCACTATGCAGTTCAGGCTGGCCTTGAGCTCACTTTTGTAGCCGGGGCTGATCTTGAACTCGCAGTGCTCCTCCTGCCTCAGCCTCCTAAGTGCTGGGATTACAGGCGTGCACCACCACAACTGGCAAGTAGAAAGTCATTGACTTGATTCTCAATGCATCATTCAAGTTTACTATGTTTACCTACTAAAGGTCTATTTACTCATTTCTAAAGCTCAGTGTGAGCAAACTGAATCAATTCCCAGTATAGCAGACCAAAGAACCCACTCTGGCAACCTGGATCTAAGCTTCCAGTTCATACCATTCATTATACCACAATGAGTCATACCTGCATTCTGAATAGGAGATGCAGCACTTGTGCACAGATCTTTCTGCTATCTGAGTCTATACATCTAAGCACTGCTCTTCCTATCATTGGTTGTCTAGCAATTAAGGAGAGTCAACATAAATAGTGCCCTTGGGATTGCACAACATATAATCTGCACGACCTATGACAACCCTCAATTATGATTAGAAACCAAGTATTGTATGTTCACTTCTAAAGAACAGGAGTAGTCTCCGGTGTGATAAAAAAAGAAGACTCATGTGCTACCTACCAAAACCAAGGTCCATATGTTCGCCTCTGGGTCACTGGGTACTGCAAGATGCAAAACAACAAGAAGGAATCATAAAATGTAGAAACACTATATGGCGAAAGCCTATGAAATTAAAAAGGAAGAGAGAGCACGAATAGCTTGTTAGAGTACTAAACTGCAGAGACAGTCAGTGAAGGGAAAGATGGAAGACTATGTAAGAAGAGTGCCTGCTTTCAGTGAAGCTGTGAGGTAAACAGGACATTAAGAACTACCAATGTGAGGACTCCAGCACTGGACAGAAAAGGCCCAGTTCCAACATACCCTGAGTGTGGCTTTGGCATAAATGATCCCCAAGAAGAGGCTGTGGGAGGTGCCAGGCAAACATGCACTTCACAACTTGTTCTTCCACACAGAGGTCTTCCTATTGCTACCATACTTTTGTATTAGGAATTAAATTTCTCCAGAGGAAATACCAGGGAACAAAGCATGTGAGATACGCCGTCAGTAGCTTTGTCTGTGGCCGTTCCTCACATGTAATTAACACAGCTGAGATGTTTTCTTTCCAAACATGTGTAGCTTTGTGTTCTTTCATTTAGAAAAAAAAAAAAAGTTTTCCTAAAGAGGAGTAGGTAGGGCATTTTTTTTATTTATTGTTCTATCATGTACATATTTAAATTGCCATGAAGAAATTTCTATGAAAACTGCTCTCAAACTTGCAAAATAAAAGGTAAAAATGGAACACTTCATTGACATGACAATGGGTAGCCCCTGGAGACCACTTTTCAACAAACTCTTCTGGCATGATTCTTCTGAGCCCCTAGGGACTCTCTGGAGCGGGAGGTAGACAGAGGCAGGTTTTTTTGTGTGACATTCTGGCCCCAGCAGACAGAAAGGCCACAGTGTTCATTCAAGTTTAGTTCAACTCATATTTGGTGTTAGAAAAGTAGACAATGGCATTGCAATTTCTGGATCTCTCTGGTGAGGTTGGCTGTGTACTACTATAAATTTGCACATAAGCCCAGGGCGGGGAAGGTGGTTAGTCTTTGTGCTAAACCACTCTGCGGTGTACTCTGGACTTGCTTGTTTGAAAGTTAACTTGCTGAGCTCTTATTTACGCAAAGTAGTTCTCCATACCTCCCCTGGCCACATTCCATTCTTTGAACCTTGGGCTGGCCAACTGTTTCACAAGAAACACAAACTTTTCATTTTGAAAGCCCCATTCCTCTACCTGTCTCTACTCGGTTTTACCTGCTCTCTCCACCCACCCACTACTCCAAATGATTTTATGTGATTCCCAAGGATTCTGGTTGATAAATCTCTGAGTTGATTTTGTCTTGATTTCTTTGGCTTGCTTCTCCTGGGGCTTCTCTCCCAACACCTTACCTAAACCCTTCCAAAGGGCTCCAATAAATAAGTTGACACAATTTGTAGAGGTGGTATGACTTGGAGGATCAGGGATTGGAGGTTCTGGAATCACTGTTACTTAATTTCATGATGAGCAACCATCAATTAATTTCTTTGTGAATCAGTCTCCTTTTGTTTCCTTCACCAACAAATCTTTTCTTGTAGATTTTTTTAAATAGCCAGTTCCCTTTTTATCATTCCAGTTTCATATTTAATACACTGACCTCATCGAGGGCCAAAATATTCCCCAAACATTAATTTCTGCAACATCATTATCTATAGCATCATCTTATTTTCTTCAAGCCCCTGTTATATGCAATTAAAGGTTTTGATTATTGTTTCTTGCAACGTGCTTCAGATTCCAAGAGAACTAGGCCTCTAGTCTTATTTCTTATTTCTGGTTCACAGACAATGGCCAATACTTACGAAGGCTTTTGTGGTGGCACATGCTTGTAATCTCGGCAGTCTAGGAGGTTTAGGTAACATGATTACAAGTTTGAGCCCAGTATGGGCATAACTGTATCTCAAAATAAAGAACAAAAAGGAGGACTAGAGTGGTAGCTCAGTGTGAGGGCCCTGGACTAAATTCTCCACACCTTTGGGAGATTAAGAGGACTGCAGAATGAAAAGAACTTTATGTGCAAATAAAATTTAAGCAGGCAGACCACACAAAACTTAAGGTTACTGGAATCTTTTTCA
>PVKN010023506.1:0-14761 GCA_004027915.1 Capromys pilorides
CAAGGGGGAGAAAGAAAGGAACAAAGGAGATAGAGAGACATTAGATAGAAGAGTGTGGAAAGAAAGCCACTTGCTATCCTCAAAAGAAGTGAAACCCGAGTGCATAGAACCAAGATATTTTTAAGCATTGCATTTTAGAAACCCAGCAAGGAAATGCAGAAAACACGCAAGCCTTATTCTCACTTTGCACATGGAGGCCATAACTGAGCTGGTCCCTCAAGGGGGTATGGAGGCCTTGGAGTTGGTTCCTGGTTGCTGGACACAGGTGGACACCTGCCACTCTCCAGCAGACCTGTGGACATGTGGAAGGAGTGGTCTACCCCAGAGAGGCAACTCCACCTGAAGAAGGTTTGAGCTTCTTGCTTTTCTCATTCACTTGATTTTGTAAAATAAATTTAACCAAAGGAATATGATTCATGACAATGACAATTTCCACTTCAGGAGATTTTCTCTTTTGTTTAAGAAATTAAAAAAAATTTTTTTTGAAAGTTTTGTGATTAGGGGCTGAAATATTCTTCTCAGAGAGGGTGGGCCATGGTTTTCTCTCAGTGAAATACACATTTTTTCCTTTTTTAGAAGCACTATCTGGCCAATGCAGTGAGCTGAAGGTCAAAAGGAAGGAACAGAAAAACCACAAGGAGGCCTCAGAATGAGCATGAAGGGTCACACCAGCCAGAGGAGGGGCCGCAGAGCATGTGTTATGCTCTTGTCCTTTTTCTGGATGTGGTCACCTACCTCCCTGTGAGCAGCACCAGGCTCCCAGGTTGTCCAGACCCATCCCTAGGCAAAATACCAAAGAACACCCCTGTGTCCCAGCAGTAGGAAGTGGGTCCCCTTCAAGATCCTTCCCTGAGGGGTTGGCCCCTCCAGGGAGCACTGGTGCCACCCACAGCATCTGTGGTATCGGAGGGCCAGCAATAATGCAAGTATTGAGTGACCCTAGCCAGGCAAAATACACACACTGGTCTCGGTTCTTTGTTTTTCTGCTTCTCAGAGGCACTGGTGACCTAGTGGCAGTACCATGTCCTGCCTGGGACCAACTCCACTCTATCTGTGTCCTGCGCTGCTGTGACAGGCAGCATCCCTGAGGGGAGGACTCTTGCTTGGTATGGAAACCAGAGAGGCTGAGATGCCAGGACATCAGGAACACATGGTGTCGCCCCAGGTGCACACCAAGCACAGGCGCAGAAGCTCCCTGGCACTCCAACAGCTGTGCCCATGCTGGGTGTTCAGCTTCTGAGGCTCTAGTGGTCACCCAAAGAATGGCAAATATACCCTGGCTATAGCATGAAAGATGAACTCAGTGAAGCCAACTGCTTCTTGTATCACAAGCAGAGCTAGGTGTCAGTCCCCTCCAATGCCCAAGGGCTCAGCACACTGTGGTCTTTGGTTAGGCCCAGAGTTTGGTTTAGGGCTAAAATTAACAACACAAATGCAAACGCTTGGTCTCCAGCCTAGCCATACGTACACCTTCTTTAGGGACTGGCTAATAAGGAAATACAAAGCGATACGATAGTGGCAAACCTGGATCTCTTGCTTGGAGGTCTTTGCTTTTGGAGGAGGCAAGAGAGAGGACAAGAACAGGGAAAGCCAGGTGATGAGTGGCTATGCATGGAACCAGTCAGCCAGCCAAGTATCCAGATCCCTCTGGCATGGATCTGCCTGGGAAGGTGAGTTTTACTTTTACTCCACAACAAAAATTTGCCACCTACCACAGTGAAGTGGCCATTCTAGCAAGAGATTTTATAAACTTCCAAAATAAAGACTCTTCTACAAACAAGAAAAATGCTCAATGTGGCAGATAGCACTCTGGGTTTTAAAAATAAGCATCTCTGCTTCCATGATCAGTGGTGCATATCTTGGTTCTGGACAGTACCCGGTCAGTGTGTTCAGGAGGACACAGGTGTTGACCATGATTTCAGTGTCTAAATCTTTTTTTTTTTGTTTTTTGGCTGCCTCAGCCCACCCTGGGGATGGGGCTGGCATAGCGTGTGGTGCCAGAGATCAAATTGCACTCCCTGTGTGCTTGTCTAAGCTTGCCTAAGCAGGTGCTTTAGACTGCTGAGCTATCTTGCTGGCCTGCATTGTCCTTCTTTCTTTTCTTTTTGTGGTACCAGGGATTGAACTCAGGACTTTTCACTTGCCGGGCAGGTGCTTATGCTGCCCCAGTGTCTAAATCTTAACTGGAAGATACAACATGTAGCACTCTGTGACCACTTGCCTCCCTCCATCTTAAAAGAGTGCACAAGACTGGCACCAGGGGACAGCTGTCTCACTGTCCTGCGGGGCCCAGTCCTGATGGAAAGCAGCACACTCTTCTCAAGAACCAGAGGTTTTGGGTTTCCCTCCATAGACTGAAGAACCCTCCAGTGCAGAACTTCTTTTGACCTATGGGAGCCATGGTGACTTGGAAGACAGTGTGTTTACCAATCAGTTCAAGATCCCACCCACTGTGGTATAGCTGAAGGCACAGTGCACAGGGTTCTTGCTTGGGAAAGGAGGTTGACACTTGCACTGAGACCCACTGCACAGGAGAAGACCTAGCCTTCTGCAATTCTCAGCCTTACTAAGGAAACAACACACTTGCGGGCCTCTGTCTTCCAAATGAAACCTTAACTATCAATGCAGCGGAAAGCTTCAAACGTCCACGTTGTTTCCCCCTTCGGATTTTCTGTAGCTCTGGGCAGTGAAGACTGACTTCACCCTTGGAAACGGCAGCAGGAGGCCCCCAGACAGGTAGAGTAGGTATTTGTTTCTTTCAAGGTGATTTTTAAGACATCCAACTTCATTGCCGCTGCCTTTTCTACACCATGACAGGCTTTGGTCATCAGACTCCTGACATCTATTTTGGCAGGAGAGGGTTCTCTACCAGCTTGCTGATGTATTGTGTCCTTTTAATTAACTTTAAAGCAAAAGGGGACAAAAAATCAATATTGTTTGGTATGTTGGGAACCTTGGAGTCATTTCCAAGCTATGGAAGCTGGCCTGGAGTCAATTTATTATGTTGAACTGAAACTCTGGGTTCCTATCAGCAAACGCCATGAAAGAAGATGAAATAAGCCCCAGAAATTGCAAATTCTTTCATATAAATGTTTCTTCTATGGATATAACAACTATGCACAAGCTATGAAAGGTAAAAATGCTTTAAACCTGAAGATAATCAAATAAACATTCCCTCACAAACCACTCAGTTTAGCGATGTGTGAGGGTAGACATTTGCTTTTGGTGCCCTGGGAGTGAGCTCCTTATTCTTGTTTTCAGTATATGGCATGACCATTTGTTTACTCTATGTAACCCTGGTTGTTACTTGAGAAATTACTACACCAAAGCAGTGTGTTATTCTCAGTAGTCAGCTCTCAGGCTTATACAATCAATTTTAGGCAATATGAAAATGCTTATCATATACCTTATCAAAAGTCCAGCAAAGCTGGGACATAGCAACATATGCCTATAATCCCTGCACTGGGGGAAAGCTGAGGCAGGAGGATTCCAAGTTTGAACCCAACCTGGGCAATTTAGTGATTTAGAGAGATTCTGTCTAAAAAAAAATAAGAAAATAAGAAGGGCCTGAGGATGTAGCTTAGTAGAGAAGCCCTGGGTTTAATTTATCATGCTCTCCCTCAAAAAATAACTCATCCAGAGGAGATTATGGCAAGAATCATTCTCTTGACTCACTGAGAGGGGTGGCTTTCTCTCCAGGCAATGTGCATGGCTCCATTCTCCCCCATTAAATGAGGCATAGTTTCCCAAGAAATAGTAATGACTGCATGGGGAAGAGCATGAGCAAACTCTGTGGGAACTGCCTGTAGCCAGCTGTCTCAGGGTGGGTCAGGTGGGCTGTGGGCACTCACACCCACAAGATACTCTAAGATGATGCCTGAGTGCTGCCAGTGTGTGACTTCAGGGACAACCAAGGCTGCCCGCTGTTGCCCGCTGGGCCAACAGGCCTGTATGTCCTTGCCTGGCTCCCACCCTCCCTCTCCAGCTGCCTCCATTCCTTTCGCTCTCTCTCAGCCTCACCAGCCTGTCTCTGCCTCCTTTCCTTCCTCCATGTCCCATTCTCTTTTCATGAAGAGATTCTATCTGCTTCAGACATGTTGAAAATTCCCCTTGATCTCCAAGGTACACCATGCCTCTGGAGCAGGTGGGCAAATTAATTTTTTCATCACTTTATTAGCGAGTATACAACTCATGCTTTGAGCTGGGCACTGCTCTGAATCCCAGGTTTTGACAAAGAATAAAAATTTGAAGGACTGGTGAACGTAGTCATCCTAATCATACTGCACCTTTTCTTTCATTGGAAGACTAAATATGGAAACATTGGAAAGATCTACTATCAGGTTCAAATACTGAGTTCACAGGCACTTCATCAAGCAAAAACATTTAAATATATGTAACAGGCCAGGATTTAATTAGATCCTGTTGACTAACTGCAAAGAAAATACACCAGGATCTTTCCATTCTAAAATTTGTGTCTGGAACAGACTCATGTGACCTTCCTTGATTTCCTCTCCATTTGCCTGAGCACATTTCAAACACTGCAGACAAAGCGGAGACAGAGAAATAGATGGGTGCACTGTTCTTTATCCAAGTATAAGACACTGCAGATGGATGCTGAGGCAGAAAACTGACTCTGAAAACAGGTCCTCAAACTATAGCGTGATGAGTAACCAGCCAATGAGTCAGCCCGTTCAGGTCATCTAAATATTCAATATTTTGGACTGATTGATGAGAACTGTATTGAAACGATGTTGGCTTCTGCTTCCCTTGAGCCTGTGTGTCCCTGTGCAAGCAATTTGGGAAGCGTGGGACCCACCTTCCTTAGAAGTGGCAGGGAGGAGGGGCTGCGAGACTTCTATTTTTGTCAGACTTCAAGACAAACTTGACTGAGATGTCAAATCGCAGTGACTGTGCCTGCCACTAAATATGCTGAAATATGCAGTCCCGGTGGCTGGTGTCTGCGCGGCGAGCGGCGCGCCCTTCCCTTCCCTAGAAAGACAGACAGCTCTGAGTGCACACAAGGCTGGGAAGGAACAGAAGTGCAAACCTGATCGAATCCTTGGGGCTCTGAAGGAATTTCAATGGGTTCTTTGTCTCCTCTGAAATGTGGCTAAAATCAAAATCATTAATTAGATTGTGAATACAGTAACCGACAGCGGCGAGGGGCTATGTGTGGGTCCAGGTGATCCAGGTGACTGCTGCAGAGCCAGCCAGGAATGTCTCTCCATCACCTTTTGGTTTTATGTATTTAATCAACTATTCAATTTACATTAACTTAGCATCTTCTGTTTGTCAAGGAGTCTGTGATCAGGCTCCATCCTTAATTCTGAGTTAAAAATGATAAAGCATTATAAATAGCCAGCTATAGTGGCACACCTCTATAATCCCAACACACTCCTGTAATCTCACCATTTGGGAGGCTGAGGCAGAAAAATCACAAGTTTGAACTTGGCCTGCAATTTAGGGAGATCCTATCTCAAAATAAATAAATAAATAAATAAATAAATAAATAAATAAATAAATAGAAAGAAATTTTTAAAAAAGGTGAAAACCTGAAAGGGCTGGAGTTGCAGCCCAGTGCTAAGGCCTTGGATTCAACTCCCAGAAGTGCAACAGCAAACAAAAATGTCATTGTGATCATCAACATTGTAGGAAGAGCATTTGCAGAACCCTTTCACATTCCACAAACATTGCCTTAGCTTCTGTTTTCAGCAACCTCAACACATGTGATTCTTTACATTATGCTCAGTTGCACAAGCAGAGTTGCCCTCTCCCATCCGCTGGAGCTTGTTGAAAACAGATAGACTACATCTAGGGTACCATAGTCCACTTGCTTCTCAGGGCATGTGGCTAGGCCTATGGTCTCCTGCTTTCTGCTGGGCACCTGCCTCATTCCTCACTACCTGTCTCCTTCCTTCATCCCAAAGCACCCTGCAGCATGACCAGTACAGACCAGGAGTCAACCAGAGAGTTCCATGTGCAGAGAGCCAGGCTCTAAGAACCTGCAGAACACATGTGACTATTGCCTCTGGAGGAGCTGTGCTCTCTGAGCTCAGCCTTGGATGGGAGGAGAGACCCTGGCCCAAGAGTGTGTCCTGAAGACCCTGGATTTCTGGTGGCAGAAGGAATGGGCTTGGGTGGCATACGAACTCTTCTCCATATTGGACCATGCGTTCACATACGCCATATACCCCAAAAGGCCAAAAGGATCCTCAAAAACCTGATAAACTGAACAACCACTGCAACAAAATCAAACCCAGGTGGTCTGAAAACAAGTATGGGCCATGGCTAAGTAACAAATCATTGCCTGTGTAATAGACCCCCAGCACATGACTCCTCAAGGCCCAACTGATGGAACAAGATGTCCACAAAGAATCTCCCTGGACTCTGGTGTCTGCAGGGCACAGCGTGGCACCACCAGCAATGTGAAAGCACCCTGGCCCATCCATATGGTGAATGTTTACAGTTTTAAAAAAATAGTATAGTAGTATGTTGCCCTTAATCCCCATAGCAGTCACTTTTCTAGTAAACGGGACAAAATACTTGCTACTTGCAAATTAAAGGAGAGGTTTAATCTGGCTCTTGGTTAGAGTCTGTGGTTAGCTGGCTCCAAGGTAGAAATCATCTGACAGAAAGGCCATGTGGAGGAGAGCTGCTCGTATCCTGGCAGTTTGGAGGGAGGGAAAACTGGGAGGAGGGAGGGGAGAATGCAGTTCTTTGCAATTTTCTAAATTTTCTAATTTGCAATTGGCACCAGATAGCACCACTCTGTATGTTTTATCACTCCTCATAAAGACACTTAGGAAAGAGGACTCCACCGAGCAAGAGCAAAGACTAAGTGTGATTCATGACAACTTGTCTTTTATTATAGTGAATTTTAAACCATGCACATTACTGTATATTTTGATCACTTTTTGTGCTTGCATTAAAGGCATCTCAAAGATGCCTTTAATCTAGGGATTAAGTCTGGATTGGGATTACTGAAAAAAAAAAAAACAAACAAAACAAAAGATGTTAAATGTAAACTATGATGCTATAGCCAAGCTAGATGCAACATACTAGCCATGTACACTATGCTATTTGCATTTCCGAGCAGCCCAATACCAGGCAAGCATTTGTGGAGAAATCCACATGGTAGAAGTCAGTACTCAGAGTCCCTGGACATGTTCTCTGCTGGTGGACTGAACACACTAGCAGCAAGCAGCCTCAAAAGCTAGGTGACCAGAATGCTGAGTGACCTGAGTGGTGGAGAAGAGACCAGCTACCGGAAGTCACCATGCTCTGGGTGGGACAGATCTATAGGGGGAAGAGTGAGGGGACTGAGCTTTGTCAACCCCATCTTACTCTTACACCTTGGGTCCTATCCCTGACTTCAGCAGTAATGATTGTAGACCTCCTCTTTCATTTAATTATTACTATCGGATTACTTTTCTTTTGTAATCTTTTGATCCTTTTGAAATGATAAAGTTTCATCATCTGTCTCTACCGGTGGTTATCCTATAGACTTGGCGAAGCTTATCCTAAGATTCATACAGCCGCACACAACACTCACATGGATGGTGATGGCTGTGTTCCAATAAGTATTTCCACAAACAGGAAGTGGACTAGATTGGGTAGATAGACAGACCACAGTTTGCTAATTCCTTCCCTAGAAAAATCCATCACCCCTAAAATGATCTCACCTGGTAGTCTCCAGGGTGGTCACCAAAATCATAGGCACAGAGTCTGGAAGGAATAATCACACTGAGAATAGGATTTCCTGTGTGATTGCTTCTGACTCCACGTGGCTGCTGGACAATGGGGGTGGTGGATCTGTATTGGACTGAGGGGGCTCCCAGAGTGGGAGTCACATACGGGTTTGAAGATGTTATATGAAATAAGGTGAACTTGCCTCACTAATAGCTGTTCTAGCCTGGTAATACATTGGAACAATGGTAGACTTGCCATAGTGAATTAAGGAAAGCATACCCTTAATTTTTTGAGACATTCATTCTGTAACATTTGGAGTTTGGCTCTGCCCTCCCGTGAGATGAATTTGTTTATGAAGGTTGTCTATCCATGTCACAAACCTCTCTATGATCCACAGAGTTTGTCTCAAGAACAGAGAAGGAAGAGAGAGCATCAGCGCTTCAGTTGGATTTCTCAGGGGGTCATGGAGACCCCGCTGCTTATGTGTCACTGTCCCAAGCAAAGCTGGTTCTATTCTGCCCTGTATTTGATGGCTAAAATCTACCCAACTGTGGATCGTACCTTTGGTTGACAACACCTAGAAATGAAGTATCGCATCTAAATATATACTTTCCTAGGATAGATTTGCTCTAGGGTCTTGATGTTATTTAAATTATAATAGTCACTTTTAGTTTTAAAGGTGATCATCAAGAAGGAATAGTCTCCATCTCCCAGTGTTTAAAGCAGATGTCACATGGCCACTGATCCTGAGGTGGCTTGTATGGGGCCACTATTCAGAGCCACATTGAACTCCCAGACTGGCTTTTGGGTTCAAGAAGGTAGGATTTCTGAGCCTGGGAGGGCTTGTCTTTCTACTTGGCTCAGGGCCTGAGACTCTGGGTGATCCGTGCCAAGGTATCATTCTTTCCTAGCCCTGGATTTTACCCTGGTGGGAGGAAGTATCAAGGACAGTGTGATTTGCACCCCCTCCCCAGTATCCACTCTGACTCCACTTCTATGCCCATCATTAGCACTGATTGCTGCACCTGAACCCCAGAGGCAGAGATTTCAAGGGTCCTCCTTGATGTCTCGCTCTCATAGGCAGGCCCAGGCCTATTTATCTTTTAAGTGCCATCAAGTGGCCCAAATGACAGAGAGCATACTTCTTACACAAATAATTAAAAAAAAAAAAACACGAAGTACTGGGTGCAGAAGAAGGGACTTGATCTTGGGGTCGGGATGCCCAGAGGCAAGACCATTTTCTTGGGACATCTCAAGGGACATGAAAAGCACTTGTCATGGGCATGCCTGTGCCTTATGACAGCTTTTCCTGCACTGTCAATGCACCTCTCAAATAGCACACATGCACATCACAGACAATGAGGTGACTACTGCTATTGAGAGAAGTGATCTCGTGTTCAATCAGGACAGCAGGAGATGATGGAGGTCCCTACAGCAAGCAGTGGCTCATGCACCACAATGCCTTGGGGTGAGGTGCAGTCTGGCCTCTCCACCCCATGGCTTAGCAGAGAGTTATTGTCCTTAGTCTTGCCCTACATTTGTGACAGAAGACACAGTCTTGAAGAGCAGGGTTTCCAGGCTGTTTCAGAAAATTACATTATGGATAACTCTATAGATGACCTGGAGGCTGAAACAGGAAGAGCACCGCAAGCAGAGGATAGTGGGTTATATAAAGAGTTTATATACAGCCTCAACTACATAACAAGCATCTATCTCAAGAAACAAAACAAAACACGAGTAGCTAAACATGTCAGATGAACAAAGAAAGGGATCACTAAAGCAGCGCTGATGGGAAACAGGACAAGGAAGGAGCCTTGGGCCTCCCCAGGAAGGGGTGAGGTTTGTAGAAAAGTGGCACCAAGTCAGCTTTTGAAGGGTGGACAGGAAGCATTGGTATGGATTGGGAGTTCTGTCTGGAGTTGCTGACAGGACAGCAACTGGGCTAGGGAATGAACCCAAGCCCTAAAGTAAGGTGTTGAACTTTGTTTCTGTAGGAAATAGAAAAGCCTGGTATAGTTGAGTGGAAAAATACTAAAACTATACTTTGGGATAATTGATCTGCAAACAGCGAGTAGAACGCATTTGTAGTGTGTGGAGGGGGTGGTTTTTGCGGTGCTGGCCCAGGAGAGGGATAATGAGACACTACTCTAAAGTGGTGGTGGAAGGGATGGAAGAAGGATGCAGCAGTTGGGAGAGCTATTTTAGAGACAGAATTGGCAGGAAGTAGCCCCTGATTGGCTGCCAGATTAATTATCCCAAAGAATAGCTCAGGCCTTGCCATTCAGCTACACAAAACCTTCAGTAATTTCCCATTATCTAGAGAACAAAGCCATAATCTCCTCACCAGAGACTGTTGTGAGCAAGGCACTGTGACCCTCTTCGACCTTCCCTACCTAGGCTCCAGGCTGGTTTTCCCAACTGGTGCCCTAGGAAAGCCGAGCATCCTTCCTAGGCACTTCTGCTCATCTTCCTGCCTGCACTCATCTTCCCTCTTCTGTTGCTATTTGTGCCAAATTTACTTTCCCATCGAGGACTGCAACAGACACTACAATCTTCATGGTATCCCTGCTCCTGTTCTGCTTAACATAATTCACCCCCTCTTCATGAGGAAATCACACTTTATTGATAGTGCCTTACCCTGTTCGTCAAATCCCAGATTGCACCATGGTTATTCATCAATGTATGTTTCCTTCCTTACCAGAGTACACAATTTTTGAGCCCAGAGGAAAGTTGTGACTCATATTCGTCTAACCCACACCATCTCACACAATACCAGGTTAGCTGAAGGAATGGCTAGAACACTAGTTTGGTGGGTAACTTTCAGAAGAGATGCATCTTAAAGAATCCTTTGACAAGTGGCAAAAGTAAACAAAATAATAGAAGAGGAAGAGACTTTCTGTTCTACCAACAATCTAGAGTCAAAGCCTATGTCAGAACAATGACATTGGGTTGCACCGTTCCTCTTGATATCTTGTCTCCACTGTGCCTTTGGATCCCTCCAGACCCCATTTTGAGGATATCCAAAGATCAGATTTCCAGGCTACATATTACATGAGACTGTGGGGCAAACAGAGAAAGAGCCTGATACCAGGTGCAACTAGGGAGGCATGAGAATGGAAGGCACTGTTCTCTTCACCAGAACAAATTGCACTCAGGCTGATGTGTTGAGCAAGGATGTGGGGCAGCCTCTCAGCTCAGCCTGCTGCTCTTCCTTGTCTAATGAGCATAGTCACTTCTCTGAACCTAGTGGACTGCCCCACAGTGCTCAGGACAGCTGAGTGTAAGTGGGTCCTTAAATGAAGAGCCCTAGAAGAACCATCTGAACAAAGCAGGGCTCTGGGCATGCACAGGTTCAGAGCACACTCAGGATGCAGTTAGGGCAAATAGAGCCTGTGTCATGTGCAGCTGGAGACAGGGTCAGGCCTCTGGGTTCTTGGCTGTTTGATTAGGAATTTTTTAGAAAACATGTTTGTTAGTGCACATTTGAGTTACACGATGATTGTATTTCATGTGGTGAGTTGATACATATGCACAACATACCTCTGCTCTGTTTATACCTTCTTCCCTCCTTTTGCTCTATCCTTCCTCCCCCCTTTTGCAACAGATCTACTTCTCAGTTTCCTAAGTTCGACCTTTTATTTTACTCTTTAATTTATGCATGCGCTAGGCTTTTCATAAAATCAAAATGGACCAAAGATCTAAATATTAAAACAGAAACACTTAACCTGTGGAAGATAAAATAGCTAAAACTCTTGAAGTTATAGGAGCAAGCAAGGACTTTCTGAACTGAATTACATGAGAAATAGCATCAAGATCAGCAAATGGGGATCATATTTGATTAAAACACTTCTGCATAGCAAAGGAGACAACCAAAAGAGTCAAGAGACAACCTTCACTCCTTCAGCCAACTACTCCTTCAACAGAGGATTAATACCTAGAATATATAAAGAACCCATAGCTGGCTTTTAGACAGGGCACACTGCTGCAAAAGAAGGACCCAAGAGCAAGCAGGGACACACTGGAAGTCCTCAGGTATTCCAGGCCCAGGCCCCAGGAAACCCATATTGCTGTGTACTTTGCTTGGAGCTTTGAGGATGGTGCACTGATGTAAAGGACAGATAAAACAGTTACACTTTACTAAAAGCCTTGGAATCTTTGGCCTTGCTTTCCCTAGTTCCGTCAGTTCAACAAAAGTCTTCTGGAATATCAATGACAAAACATCTTGGCCACAAAAGATTCAAGGGGTGTGCACACAGTTCGGGATTCCAAGTAAATTTCCTTGTCACAGTCAGGTTCCCCAGTTAAATCATGTGATGCAGATGAACCAGAAGCTCAATTACAAGGGCTGTAGGGACCTAATTGTGTGTGCAACTGGGTGCTCTGACAGGCAGAGGCCAGCCCATATGGGGGAGTGACTGCAGCCCCAGTTCCAGGAGGGAAAAAGAAATCAAAAGTGAAGGAAGGGTGTAGGTGTCTTCTTTCTGGTCTGGTCTTGCCTGTGCTGGGGGCTAGACTGATAACTTCCTTTCTGTTGCCCATGGCTTCTATTTTTGGCTTCTCACTAGATTGTTTCTTATAAGAGAAACAAAATCACAATTCTCTCTGTCTCTGTCTCTGTCTCTGTCTCTGTCTCTGTGTCTGTCTCTGTCTCTGTCTCTGTGTCTGTGTCTGTCTCTGTCTCTATCTCTCTCAGCCTCTTTGTCTCTGACTCTTTGATTCTATCTTTATCTGTCTCTGTCTTTCTCTACAAGAATATAACACTTCTTAGCTTTACAGAGGTCTCTCTGCTAGCTTTTCTGATGATTCCATTATATGTTTCTATCCCGTGACCCTTGCTTCCTGCATTTGAACTCCTGGAGACAAAGACAAAGTTTGCATTAGGTGAACCAAGGACAGAGAGAGCAGAGAGTACACACTCATTGCCTCAAGGACATTTCACCCAGGAGTGTGGGAGGAAACTGGGATAGAGTGGGGGCGCGGAGCAACGGGAACCAGGCAAGAGGGGGCTTTGCTTGGTCACATGCTGACAGAGAAGACAGAGGAGGAAGGCAGGAAGAATAGCTGGCGACAATGCAGAAGGATCAGCTAATGGATGCGTGGCCGCTGTTTGAAAAGAATGAATGAGGCAGAGGATGCAGGGATTGTGGGTGACCTGGGACAAGAAGGAAAGAATGAGAACAGCAATGAACTTAGAGGCTGGGCAAATTACACTTTACATCCTTTTCAGAAGACATGTGTATTAAGGGTTTCTGTAGTAAGGATCTCACTATCTTTGGCGCATCAGTGGAGAAAGGGTGACGGAAGTAATTTTTTTTAGTGTCCTTGGCATACCAATGGTATTCATCTGAAAAGCAAAGCTGATAAAATTGAGTCCATGGCTCTCTGCAGATGATGGTGGACGTAGGAGCCCCACTTAGGAAACGGAGCCGTAGGAGGGGGCCACGGGCCTTTTGAACAAGCTCTGTGCAGCCCCGGCTGTCTTCACTGTGCTCTGAAGTGGGAGGCAATAGTGGTGTCAGGAGGGCCTAAAGCTCAGTGGAGGCAATTGCCAGTTAAATTAAGCACATCTGAAAGCAGATGGAACATCAGATAATCTGAGTCAGGCTTAGATTAGCCGATTGAAATTTATAAATTAGTTCAAAATAACAATTGTTTTTGAAGAGGTGTGAATTATGTCAAAAGGAAAAGAAAGGGTATTACTCTCCTACCTAGTGCCACAGGGCCCGACACAGGCTAGAGTCCATAGTTCAGGGTCAAGGGGTGTGAAGGCGCACTTTTGCTTTGGGCCTATCTTGGAAAAGTATCTAAGAAGTATTTATACTTTGACTCTTAGAGACATTCTGCTGTCAGTCATAGTTAAATTAAATCTTACTATGAAAGAATGGATGCTTACTAATTTGAGAACCATATTGAAATCCGAAACTGGATAGTTTATCTTCTTTTTTAGGTTTGTAAAAACTTCAGAAACCTATCACTTTATCCATGTCAGAGATTCTTGCATTTTTCTAACACACCTCTTTGTGTGTGCAGAAGCAATAAACCCAATGTGCACAGACAGAGACTCAGAGAGAAGGAGAAAAGGCTATTGCCGTTATCTCCTTAGATGCTCTTGATGGTTTTATGAAGGATCTGTTGCAAATAGTTCATGAATATAATACACAATCACTCTTTAACCTTTTTGTTAACTGCTTGGTGGAAATAATAAACTCCTAGGTTGTCGCATGCTTAGAATGAAGCAATATACATTTTTGAAAATTTAAAGAAGGCAAATCGACATGGTAATGTGCAAAAGCCCTTGTAATTCTTGTGGGTTCCTGTGGAGTGACAAGGACACCAGTCTCCATATTGGTCTGGGACTTAGCAGCCAGTGATTATTGTCAGCAGGGTGTTTTCCTGACAGTCTATTTTCCTCAGTTTCTTAACATAATACACAAATGGTTTGGACTTGTATAACAGACGACCTGGGTCCTTGTCACTCAACATTACAGAGCTTCTGATCTTCTAAAAGTCTCATTTTGGTCTGTGATCCAGGTTTATGGATGGTTTCTCTCTCTCTCTCTCTCTCTCTCTCTCTCTCTCTCTCTCTCTCTCTCTCTTCACATTAGAATGGAAAAGTAGCAAAACTGCGAGTCATAAGCGCAGACCCAGAGCTTGTTTTTCTTTTCCATCCCCAAAGGAGAAAAAGTTCCTGCAGTATCTGCTCCTTCCTTCTTCCTCTCTTTTTCTTCCCATGACTCACAGAACCACTTCCCCCTTAAATCTCCCCACCACTGCTTCCCTGTACAAGGAGAAACTCCGCCTGCAGCAGGGTGAGCTTCTGAGTGCGTTCAAATTCAGTGTGCACTTTCAAAAACTTTGAACATCTTAAACTGACAAGTAAAAGTTGTAAAACTTCACTGGCAGTGAGTGCTGTAATCCTTGCATGCTGGGAGGCTGAGGCAGAAGGACTGCAGCCCAGCTGGGCAACTTAGTCACTTAGCTAGTGACCCTGCTTCAAAAGAAAGACAATTAAAAATAAAGATTCACAGCTCATTGTGTAAGCTCTGAATCTATTCCCCAGAACTGGCAAAAA
>PVKN010023507.1:0-14761 GCA_004027915.1 Capromys pilorides
TTACAGAAATATATATGCACTAGGAGAAAATATAAGAATACACATGACAGCATTATTATAACAGGGAGAGCCATCTAATACCATAAGATGGTGGATGCTAGCTAAATCATCCTACAATCCTACGTAATTAAATGTTGACATCTTTAAAAATGAGAAACATACACAGGCATAAGATGGACATTTGCCCCAGGCATCTCACAGAGAAGCTGCAAATATGAGAAAATATAGCAACCCATGCATAACAAAGCACATGTACATGTGCTGACAACGAAGTTTTACATTTTTATTTCCCATGTATGTGTGTAGATTCCTACACAAGATTGCTTCTTTTTTAAAAAAAAAATTTAAAACTGTTTAATTAATTTATTTATTTATTTAAATGGCCGGCTCAGCCTGCCCTGGGGGTGGGGCTGGCACGTCATGTGGTGCTGGGGATCGAACCGCAGTCCCTGCAGTTGCCTAAGCTTTCCTAAGCAGGCACTTTAGACCGCTGAACCATCTTGCCAGCCCTACACAAGATTACTTCTGGGAAGAGAAGATAGATTTGGAAGGGGAGGGACAGAGATCTTTCACTTAACCTGTACTCTCTGAGTATTTAATAATGTGAATGTATTCATGGGCTCCTGGTGAACATTTTTAAACAGAAAAACAGGATGATAATTTAATATGGTGTACAGTATTACAGAGGTGTGTGTAAATTATGGTGGTAGGACCAAAGAGCAAGTGCAGAATTCTACTGAAATGGGATGGAGAACAAAAGGGAAGCCACAGATAAGGTGACACAAGAGCCAGCCCCTGAGGGATGAGCCACTGGAGAAGAGAATGGCCTTGTTTCAAATACAAGGCATGACTGAAAATGCAAGGAGTGTTGAATCTGAACACAGTGCAATACAGTGAAGTAGACATGGCCACTGTTATGGTTTGTGCATAGGTGTCCCCCCAAAGTCTCATGCAGTCATGGGGCAGCTTCTGGAATTTGTAATTGATTATTGTGCAAATGGGAGCTGCCCCTCCCCTGGGGCAGGTGATTTGCATTTCAGTGTAAGGAAGGAAGAGAAGTCAGCAGCTTGAGCTGCTGCTAGCTCTCCCTTCATTCTTGCTCTTAGCTGCCAACATGAATGACTGCCCCCTGCCATGTGCCGCTCTGCCTTGGAGCCAGCTGAATATGGACTGAAACCTCCAGTAACTGTGAGCTAAATAAGTCTTTCCTTCCCTCATTTTGAGTGTCGGGTATTTGTCCCAGCAATGAGAGAAGAGTAACTAAGACAGTCATTGACCCCTCCCTAAATCTTCCTCCTTGCTTTGATGCTTTTCTTATTGTTCTTGCCACATCTGGATGCTGTTCTGGAAATGTGGTATCTTTACTAGATGTGATAAAACAAACAAACAACTAGTCACTGCTCCTGCTGCTGTGGAATGCCAACCTCAAGGGAAAGGCAGACGGATAAAAACACTATAGTGTGTCCTCTTCCATCTTACTAACCTGATTTGACATCATGAGACTCTTCCCAAAAGTCAAAATTACCACACAAGGTCAACAGTTTGAATCTATTTAGGACACCAAGGCAGCCATGAGGCTGCACCTAAACACATGGAGAAAAACACTCCAGCAGCAGGATGCGGACATGTACCTTCAGTTCTGCAGTCAGTGTGGTCTTGGGCTCACCACAAACTTGGCCAGCATGCCCTGGTTCCACTTAGCTTTCACCTAACCTCTAGCTAGCCTTTGAGGATCTTATTGAAGTCAGAATTTCCAACTACCTGTAGAGCACAATGGACTCCTACATATCCCCTCCTACAGTCTGCGTCACGAGACTGGTCCTCCTAAAGATAAGCTTGATGTGGACAGCATTCACTTCCCTTGTGTGTGACAGTACCATGTTTGTCCTCCTTTCCCTGGTGTCACTGGGAATGGACTTGACCTCCAGCTCCAAGTCCTTACCGTATGAGTAAGAAAACATTGAAGAGTTTTATATACAGCATCCACCTACTAGGTCAGCATCAATGGCAGAAGGATGGGAAAAGCTCTGGCTGGGGTGTAAGGAAAAAACTTCATGGGAAGTATCTTGATGAAAGAAATAGTAAGTCAGACTAGGACACTGGCAGGGCCAGAGAAGAAGCGGACTCGAGAAACTTAGAATGTAAGTAAGCACGTAGGTGATGAATGCAATCAGGGAGTATGCAGAAGAAAGGAACACTGCAGATTCTTGCTGAGTTTATGCTTGGTACAAGTAAGTGGGTAGTGCTGACCTCAGCAGCACAGGGGAACTCCTAAAAGAGAGTAAGTTTACAGAAGTGATTCCACCAGGGCACGGCTTCCACTGGGAATACTGAATAACACAAGGACTTCTAAGAGGCAGTTAGATGTGTTAGCATAGGATGCTGACAATGTATCTAGACTGAAGATATTAACTCGCCAGCCCACTTACAGGTGATAACTGAAGCCAAGAGTGCATAGTATCAATGAGAGAACAGCCAGCCATAAGGCAAATAATTACCACCTTATGATCTCTTTGATAGCGCTTTCCATTTTCTATCTATAAGGCTGGTATTCTTTCCTTTCAACACATACCCAACCAATAACTAAATCATACTTAACCCCAATTATACCACTGCTAATTTCTAGAGATGGAAATATTTTCACACCATAAATATATCAACGCACGCATAGATATGGTTCAAGAGATAAAAGCAGATGGTAAGGCTAACTCAGTTTGATTTTTCTTGGTTATCAGGATGGACACCAAACGTCTACAATCTAAAGCCCGTGGCTCTCTGCTGGCAGATTCCACCCACCTTGGGCCCCATGAATCACTCCCAGTTCAGAGGATTGTACTCTAGGAGAAAATGAATCTGTTATCTTGTGGGCAACCCAGAAATCGCTGGGCTGAGGAACAAGGTAAAGTGGGGTATTTTCAGCAGCTTTGGCAAAGAGCAAGCAGGCATTTTTCTGGGTCGTCTCCAGAAAAGTCATAGGCTCTGTCCCTTATAGCTGTGTATTCTCAACCAGCATGTGCCTGGCACACAGCAGACTTCTGCAACCGTGTGTCCAATGACAGTCAAGATGGTACTGAGTGTACAGAGTCCTGGCCCAGCTTAGGCGGTGGGTGTGGAGATGCCACCGATGCACCTGTGTACGTGTCTCCTTAGATGTGGCCTGGGTCACCGGTCAGCTGCACTTCGTCTTGCTATTGACATCATGCTGTGTCTGGGCCTGGCTCCAGCTAGTCTAGCTCTGCCCACCTCCCAAGAATCTATATGAGCCGGGGTCTGACAGCAGTCCGAAAAAGACCTTGGAGAAAAGGCAATGGGTGCCCTGGCTGTCTTTCTTGGGATCACCCAAAGCGTTAAATAAAACCCTGGATATGGGATGGTGGAGCTAGGACTGGGGGAGTCTTTGTTCAGAAATACGATTCGTATTACACTCTCTTGGTGTCCTCTGTTACCCCTCCTCATGGAATCTCCACTACATACCATCACCCTCCCTCTCTCCGTTCAGAGGTGAAGGAATTTAGGCTCAGAGAGGCTGGGATTACCCAGATGATAAGCAGCGGAGCATAAGTCAGAAACCGAGTCTGCCCAATCCTGCGGCCGGGGCTCTCCCCACTTGTAGCCTCGCTGTACAGTCCCAGTGACTACACCCCACCGTGAATGCATCCCGGGATGGGCTTTCTGACGCAGCGGCTCAGGCCGGGGCATCAACTCCAGGTCAGAGCACTGTTCCTTGTTTCTGCTGGGCCGCGCTGCTGTGGATCAGGCCCAAGGCCTCTACCATCGGGCTTGCTACACGATCATTCCTCGCTTTCGGTTTTTTAATTTGGGACCAATTTGCTTCCCTCCGCTTGATTAAGATCTATTACTTGCCTCATCAAAACAAGCGCAAGGATAATCTCGCTTGCGCTGGAGGACTAGAGTGTGTTTTAGTTCTTCTAAGCCTTCCCAGCTCCCTCCGGCTGGAATACAGACCTCCTCCTCCTGGGAGAAGCTTAGTCACACCATAATTCTAATCTTGTTTGGAATGAAGTGAGAGAGACAGGAGCCTCAGCCCTTCAGGAAAAGGTGTCCATCCTAGAGAGGCAACAGCCTGGATTGCTGATGACCTGTGGCCACTCCTCTTCACCCCTGCTGTGGTCCAGGGGCCTGGTGTTCTGCTGCAGCTCTGCACTGGTCCAGGCCACATCAGACCCCTCTTCTTCCCGAGGGAGAGCAAAGGCCTTGGCTATAGCCACAATCAGCTCAGGGATAGCCACAGCCACAGCTCTACCTAGTGCCTCTGATAGACGCAACAGAGATGATTTAATGCTCTTACCAGTTTATTCCTCACAGTAGGTCCTTTGAATTTCCCACATGCTAGGCAATCTTCAAAGACTGCAATCATAAGCAAAGCGGGAAAAATCCCTGCCCTATGGAGTGCCTGCTTTTGAACGGAGAAAACAGCTGTTTTAAATATGTACGGTTGACCTCCCTTTTCAAGAAAAAGTTCTTAAAAATGTTCAGTATTTGGAATCCCACAGTGCTTCTAAGTAGAAATTGTAGAAATTGAGCTCCGGATCAAGGACCAATGCCCGTGTCCACTCTACTAGATCCTACCATATCCGGCTGGTTGAGGAAGTCTCCGCTCACAGAATTGTTGTTATTAAGGGGGCGAGACTAAAGTATCACTCAGCCAGCGCCTAGATGTCACTACCAGCCAGGCCTGAGGGAAGTCTGCGAACTGCTTGTGGATGACTCTACAGATCTTTCACCTCAATCTCCTTAACTGAGTGGCCAGAAGAAGCACACCCTTGTGACTCCGTGTCAAGTGCCCGCTAGCCACCAAGCATGGCCCCAGGTGTCCTGTTTATACTGATGCTTCGCTCTTCATTACTAGTCTGGGAACACTGGTGCTTTTCATACATGAGGAGACTCAGAGATCAGTGGTTTCTCTCCCCAGGTCATGGGAGGCAGAGCTGGGATGGAGACCCAGGCAGCACGAGGTGTGCTTCTCTATCGGACTTGCAGATGGTGTAAAGATGAGACACAATCCATCCCGCATGGTGGAAGGCAGCCTGGATTTCTGGTCCCTGAAGGGCTATGCTTCCATGAGATCCCCTAATAGGTCTGACAGGTCTTACTCTCAGAATGAGCAGAAGTACTGGAGGTGAAGGAATGTGTCCTTGGTGAGTGGCCAGGGGACAGGTGTTCTTGGCAATGAGGACAGTGCATGCACTATGTAGACCGGACTCCTAGTGATTGTCCTGTTTTCAGCCTCCCAAGTGCTGGGATTACAGGCGTGTGCCACCACACCCTGTCTAATTCACCGTCTCAGCTCATTCTGGGGGTAGGGCTGGCCCCACACACAGGAAATCGAACCCCAGGCCCTGTGTCTGCCTAAGCAGGCACTTTAATCTGCTTAACTATCTAGCCAGCTGAGAGCTTTCTTGTACTTGGGGCCAAAAATATATACTTTTGGAATAAAAAAATTGGTGCTGGTTATCGCCATAAGGAGAACCTAAATACTCCATGTCTTGAAGTTAGTTCCCAACGAATGTCCATGCTCCCTCATGATAGCAACTGATGCTGCAGAGGCAAAAGCCAGTGCTGGCCTTCAACTCCTGCCAAAGGGCTGGCATCACCAGCTCTTCTGGCTAACTGATAAGAAAGCAAAACCACATCACCAGCCAACCAAAACCTGCCTGAGTGACAGCCACCTGGCTCTGCCAGAGACTCAGCTCTTCTTCAAATAGACAGGAAGTAGAGTTCCAGTGGTAGCAGCGTTTGTAAGCTGCAGACCTAGAGAGCTCCACAATGTGTCCCCTGAGAAGAAGAGGGCCGTGTTCAGGGGGGCATTTCAGATTCCCAATGCTGCTCAGGGCCAATCGTGAAGAGGCAAGAGAAAGTGGGGCACTCTGGGAACCCTCCTGGTAGCTGTCTCCGCCTGCCACTGAGACCAGCCTTAATATTAGGTGAGGCCCAGATGCCTTCCTGTTAGAAAGCACCTGACTGTTGTGGTTAAGCGCAGTAATTCTGCTCTCACGTCTGAAGTGGCTTAGGAGTATAACTGCTTTATTTGCCACAAGTCTACAAACATCCTGGTGCATTTGCATGATCTGGAGGGAACAGGATGATGTTCACTAAATGAGCAGAAGAGGAATTTTTTGTAAAAAATGTGATTTATTGATACAAGGTCTTGCTACACAGCTCAGACTTACAGTGATCTTCCTGTCTCAGCCTATCTAGCACTGGGATTATAGGCATGCATCACCATACCCAGTTTCAGTGGGTAGCACAGTATGCGGTGCCAGGGATCGAACTCAGGTCCTTGTACTTAATAGCCAGGCCCTTACGCCACCAAGGTATCTCCCCGCAAAAGAGGAATTTAATCACTACCTTCAGTTTTCATGGAATAGTAGAGGAAGTATCACAGACTAAAGACAAGTCAGGTCCCCAAAGAAGCCCTGATCTGGCTTGCATCTCTAAGCAGGTTGCCCAAATAATCTGGCATTTCACTCAGTCACAAATTATGGGGGTGCCGCCCTGGAGTCATTCATGGTTTTGCTTTGTCAGTTCTGCCAAAGTTGAAATCATGCAAAGCTGCACTAAAGATCAATTGGAAACTTCGTAACTGTGAAGTACCACATGAAATAAGATATTTTAAAAATAAAAGCAGAACCCAAACCAACAAAACCATCCTGGGCACTCTTCCCTCCTGTGATTTCTAGAGGGGATGATCCAACAGGGCCATACTATAATGCGAGCTAAGGGCCTTCTTTGTTTCTGAGCAGTCTTGAGGATTGAACTTGGGGCTCAACATCTGCTAGACAAATGCTCTACTGATGAGTTTCACCTCAGTCCTGATGACCATTTATGATAAATAGGGGCCTCATTCATGAACCCCACCTCCCAGAACCCTTGCACCAATCTAACTACTTAATATGCCTTATGCCCATGCCAAGAAGGACCACCCAGAGAAAGCACACACAGATAAGGGCATGGAGACTCAGCTTAAACAACTTCCTGTTGATGTACCACTTAGAAGTGAGGTAGCCAGGATGCAAACACGCCCATGTCTGGCTGCAAACCTTATGTTAGTCATCCTCCACTGTGAAGAATTAACTAGAAAGCCCAAGGAAAAGAATGGTGAGGATATGCCTTATATATCAGATGTTCATGGCAGATAAAAAATTTATTTTGAATTCTACCCATTTTTACTCTCCTCTTATCAGACAAAATGTGCTAATGTTTGGGCCAGAAATTGCGCTGTGCATGTGCAGTGCCACGTGTGTAGTTACTGCCCATCCGGCCTAGGGAGATCAGGTCTTTATGAGAAGTGGCACAAATGGTACATCGATCGGATGCAACCACAGGTATTAACAATTAAAATTGCTAGGATGTCTTAAAAACGTGGGGATATGCCTGAGAGGGTGGGGGAAGTAAAGGAAGAGAAAAACAACATCCAGTGGAATGTGCTCAGAAGGGACCACAAGTATTTAAAGAGCAGTATCCTAGAATAGAAAGCATAAAGCAAAAACTGACCTTAACAACTCAGGACAGCATAGACAAAAGGAGGTCTGTGAACCAGATCTGACCTCGAGCCTGGCGTACAAGCTGCAAAGACAGCCTGCGCTGTCATGTCTTCATGCTAATGCACTCGAGCAATTTTCCTTGTGGCCTGCAAATCCTAAAATATTTACTATCTGCCCTTTTTAGAAAAAGTTTCCTGACCCCTGATTTGTAAGGATAGCGCTATGAGGTCATCCTGCAAACCCTAGTTGTCAGTATTACTCCTTGAATAAGAGGAAAAGGAAGCCAACAGAAGTTGTTTCCCACCCACATGCATGATCCATCCACAGGACACTTACACGTCTATGAAGAGGGCTGAGGCTGGTTGTGTCTAGAGGTCATGTATGCAGGGTAGATTCCCCACGTCCACTGTGTCAACCTGGTGCACCACCAAGCAGCTCCAAAACTCCTCAGCTATAGAAATTTCTGGAGCAGACAGAGCAACTCATACATGGCCATTTTCCAGCCTTACCAGAGAATCTTACATCATATAATATAGCAGCTACTAATACCAACGTCTATAGTGACAAGACAGTGGCACAAAGAAGTAGTGGCAGTGACAGAGGGCAGGAGGGAAAGAAAGTCTGGCCCATCTATCTGATGAGGGAAGCTGCCCCAATTGTCATGGCTGGGCAGGAATACTGAAGCAGTATGTACAACTCGAACCTACTAAGACAAATTTGGTCTGTGGACTAGCAGTTGTGTGGTGCTCCTAGAGCTGGGTTCACAATGTGTGGGTTTGTAGTTATCCAGGGAGTGTATATAATGGATACAGACCAAGTCCTTATACAAGGTCTTCTTCGAAGTGTCAAGGCTCTTAAATTTCAGGTAAATTTTGAGAATGGTGCTTAACAGTTGCTGAAAACATTCCAAGCACTGCTGCGTGTTCTTTACATATATTCTCGCACCTAATGGATTCTAGAGGCAAGGCCATCTTGGCCATGTCTTGTTGTAAAGACGCAGAAGCTGAAGCATACATAGGCTGGCTAGCTCACCAAAGGATACAAAGCTGGTGAGTGGAGAGACTGAGTTTGAACTCAGGCTCTGTGGGCCGCAGACTTTGTATTCTCAGCTAGTGCTTCTCATTCTTTATAATGTACACCTTTATAGCAGAAAGTTCACTGAAAAACTCTAGATTCTGGTTGATGAGGCAGGGAATGGGCCTTGAACTTCATTACTAACAGACGCCTAGCTCCTGCTAAAGCCAACCCCTGAACCACATTTTGAATGGCCAAGTTTTGAGCCAATAGATCAGGGATTCTCAAAATGGGGTTCCTCAGGGTGGCAGCATGACCCTCCAATGGCTGGAGCTTCTGCGACATGCAGTTCCAGCTGCTCAGGTCCCCTGAGCCCTCTGGATGATTCCTGAGCAAGCTCGTGTTCTCAACTGTACGAGACCTCAGTCCTTGGGCTTCTGCTGCCCCACCATTGCTGACCAGCTTCAGCTCGGCTGTGGGAGTCACAGTGCGTGTTTCTCCCATCATAGCACAACATCACCCTGAGCCACTCCACTGCCTTAGTGCCTTGACCCTTGCTCGGGTAGGGGACATGGTAGAACGAATGTGCCAGTGGCTGTCAGTACGTAAATAACTTCAGATAAAGAGCAGCAGTTCTTAAACAGAAACAGGGCTGTGGCCTAGACTCCCTCTTCTTGCACACCTACCCTCCACTCAGGACAAGATCCAGACAAAGAACGTCATCCTGGCTTGACTCGTAAAACCACCTCTTTGATCGCGTAACCATCAGAGATGCCTGTCCTGTGCTGTCTGGGCTTGATAGTCCTGGCTCTGAGGTCCCACTGTCCTGGGCTTCGGACATTCACGAGGGAGGCAAGAGTGCAGAAGCCGAGCGTACGCGAGGGTGAGAGCAGACACCACGGAGCTGTGATCTGCAGCACCAGAAGTGTTTTGATAGCTTTCAAGATGGAGCTTAAATCACTCACTGGAGAAAAAATGAAGTAGGTGTCGCCGCTGGGGACAGGGGCCTGGGACAGGGGGCGGGGGCGGGCAGCCGACAGGCAGCAGTGGCAGAGCCCGTGTCATGGGAGTTGGGATGAGAATCATAAATCTTGATTCCTCTCTGTCTCAATGGATTCGAACCAAATGGCTTGGACAAGGATAAAGTCAGTATCTCGCTGAGAACTGAGAATGACAAATAAATAAAACAGAACCTGTTTAAATGTACAAAGCAATATAAATAGGCCCAGGCCTACGTTAATGGGCGGATTGTCAGTGTGGAGTAAAAGAGGCCCCACCCAGGCCTGGGATCCACTGTGCTAGGTAGGAGGAGGCACTGGGATCCTGAGATGCTGGGGGAAGCCACATCCTCCCTGGAGGAAACCACACCCTCCCTGGGCCTTGCCGCCTTAGTAGCCGTGAGATGAGTGTGTCTCTCCTGGCCAATAGCTGGCTGCTCTCCTAATGAAGGCAATTCGTGCAGCCAGCCCTCCTCGTTCTGACTGCCCTCCTGCCCAAAGTAGACACCCCATAAAACGACAGAAATGCGAGTGGTTACCGTAAAGCAATAATAAAGTAAACCATTCAATTATAGATGAAAAAAGGCACTTAAAGTAATAAGAATATTGTAAGCTTAAGAGCATTAAAATATCAGCCTATTACCATTTTGCATACATAATGAATGAACTTAGAGACCAGAATGGGACATAAAAAAAAAAAAAAAAAGCTAAATGATGGTGTCCTTTCTTAGGAGTCAGGGCCGCTAATTGGGGGCGAGCGGTGGCGGGACTATCTAATCTAACACTGTAGGACTCTTGGACAATCGCGAGGCTGTTTGGAAAGAAGAACCGAGGGGTTGCGGGAGAAGGGGGCGAGTGGGCAAGAAAGAAAATGTGCAGCTGCTCGTCCCTGGGGAGGCTATAGAATAGGCTGGCTTCTGCGCCTTAACAAGTGACTGGAATAGTCCTTAACTAACATCAAGGGGGTATGCTAATGGCCCTGGAGCAGAAGGCAGAGATTGCAGAGTCACAGGACCCCAGGGTCTAGCCAGTAACACCAACTAAGCTAGCAGGCTCTGCAGAAGTGACTAGGCAAGGTGGGACTATTTGGGCAGGGCTGGAGCTTGAACTCAGGGCCTCCCCTCCCTGAGCGACATGCCCTGCCCTTTTATTTTCCCTTTGGAGACAGGGTCTTGCTAAACAGCGAAGTTGCCCAGGCTGGGCTGGGTCATGTAATCCTCCTGCCTCAGTCCCTCAAAGAGCTGGGATTACCGGTGTGGACCGCCACACTCAGGTGATGTGAGTGTTCTAAAGGAAACAACTGCAGAGTGGGGCTCTGAATAACGACTCCTCTGAGTTTGGTGGGGTCATTTGGTTTTTGTTTTGTCATCAGAGTGCAGGTGTTATGGCTTCATCTAGCTGTACCCCAAAGCCTCAGGCAGTCATGCTGGAGTTTCTTCATGGTGATTAGATCTAGAGTACGTGACCCTGGAACCGACTCATGGAGCAACGGGCACAAGGGTGAAGGGTGTGATTGGGACCTGTGACGAGTAGCTTGGGCAGGGTCAGAGGGGTGGAAGGGCCTTGCTTGCTTTGGTCCCTTTGTTCCTGAAGTCTCTCTCCTATGTCATCCTGCCTTGGAGCCAGCAGACCGCAGACCGGAAACTTTACAGGCTGTGGGGTACAGAAACCTCTTCCGCCTTTCATTCTGGGCACTGTGCATTTTGTCTCTGCAGTGAGAGACAAGTGCTGAAGTCACCAAGGCTTCTCAAGCACGAGTTTTTCAAGAGCAGGTAAAAATGGTGATGCTCGCGTAAGGCTTTCCTAGCTTTGAAAGGCAACATCTGCTGACCAGTGACAGCTGTGAGCACCAGCCATGTGTCTCTGGTCATCACCATATAAGAATCAAATATTCATCAGAGAAGAACAGAAGATCATGTATCTTTCTGACTTGATCTATACCTGGCTCTCATACTCTAGAAAATAAAATCACAGAGCTCTCTGGGACTCAGTTTCCTTGTGTGTAAAATGAAGTTTTGGAGACTGTATGTGCTTTGGGGCAACCTGGAAACAGGTTTTTTCAATATGGTGTCCTCAGAATACAGCACCATGCGCATCACAGGGGAGGTGCAGAGAGTATGTTGGTTGAATGAATAAATGCAACAGCAGTGAGTGTCTTTTGGGTTCACACCGTCTCTTGGGTTTTGACTATTTGCTCTCATCCCCCGCATGCCTCCTTCCTGTTGACTTAGATGGATATGCAATGTCCACTTATTCCCAGTCTCCTCCAGTTGTAATTCAGGCGAGGTCATCTGTGAGGGATGCATGCCGTCTCCCCCAGCAGTGCTAGGTCCAGGGCTGAGAAATGGGCGCATACAGATAAGAAGGTGCAAATCCTGCCCCCAAGGAACATCTGAGTGGGATGCAGTGACATCAGTGAACGTGAAGACGGCACATCAGGGGCCGGCAGCTCTCCAGTGGAGACCTACGCAAGGGGTGCTTTGCTTACCAGCTTCTACCTCACCTGTAGCTCTACCTAGAGGACAGGTGCTGTCAGTCAGCTTAAGAGCATTTAGGTCAGAATTTCCTTTCGCCCCTTTGCAGAGGGCCCTCCCCATCAGAGTGCTGGCTGCCCCAAACCTTCCACAGGGACCATGTGTGGAATCTGTCTGTCCTTCTAAATTCTTTAGGTCTTGGCTCTGCCTCTTAATTCAGCTCTTAATGGCAAAACATCCCAAAGCCACCGCCCAATCCTGAGCATCAAGCGGCTGTTAAGCATCCTTATTGAGGGTTCTTTGACACTCGCTGTCGACACATGCATCATGGGGATGAGGGAATGGACTCTTATTCACACAGCAGGACCACGGGACATCCACACTTACTACCGCAACCCCGAGCAAGGGAAGGTCCCTGCCCCTGGTGCAGTTCCCAGGCTAATAGCCAAGAAAACATCAAATTCCAGATAAAGACAAGAGCCACAAAAGGAAATAAAGCAGTGATGGAGAGCAAAGAGATGGGACGGACTCGTTTTCTTACAGAGTAGCTGGAAGGTATCCCATGGAGAGGGGGGTGTTTATGCAAAATTCAGGTGCCAACACTGGTCGTGTCAGAACTAGTGAAAGACACAGCCATAGCGGGTTAGATAAAATGAAATCGCATGATATTTATAGTATTTGACACATAAAGGGAATTTTAAGCATCTATAAGGTGAATCTTTCCCCCTCCTCCTTCTCCTCTTTTCTCGTTTGATTTTTTCTTTCATTTTTCTATTATTATTATTGTTGTTGTTATTTTTGTCTTTTTGAGACAGGGTCTTACTGTGTAGTTCAAGCCGGCCTTCAGCTTACTTTGAAGCCCAGGCTGGTCTCGAACTTGCAATGATCCTCCTGCCTCAGCCTCCCAAGTACTGGGATCACAGGCATGCACCACCAGGCCCAGCTTTTATTATTTTTTGAAACAGATTTCACCAATTTGCTAAATGGCCCAGGTGAGGCTCAAATATATGGTCTTCTTCCTGCCTCAGTCTCTCAGGGTGTTGGGAATCACAGGTGTGCACCACCATGTCTAGCTATCTTCAGTGAGTCTGTACAGATATTTATTACATGTTATTGGTTAGCATCTCCATAAGTAATAATGGTGGAATGCTAGATGTGCTTTCTATATATTTTACACTAACTGCCTTTTTTGATCTTTAGAACAACTTCATCCAGTAGATAATGTTTTTGCCATGTCTACAGATGAGAAAATTAAGGCAAGCACATGAAGCAAATCACCCCAATTGACCTACGTCTTAAGCAATAAAATCAAGAAGAGTAAGTGTGCAGGTGTTGGAGCCCCATGTCCTCTGCCACTCGGCTACACCACATACTTTGATGGCAGTGGCACCAGCTCACGATCCAGTCTTCTTTTATGACCTCTAAAAACACGCTTGAAGGGGCTGCAAGATAGCTCAGTGGACTAAGGCCCTGCTTTGGCAAGCACAGGGACCAGGGTTTGATTCCCGGTCCCACATGCTGTGCAGGCCCTGCTCCTGGGGCAAGCCAAGTCCAGGTGTGGTGGCGCATACCTGTAATCCCAGTGCTGGGGAGGCTGAAAACATGAGGATCACTAAGAGTCTGAGCTGCATAGTGAGCCCTGTATCAAATACACAAAAACCATAGACACTTGAACTTTTAGCATGAATTTCTTATTTAAGAAATTTATTTATTCAATGAGCATTTATCAAACACCTGCCAAGACACTGACTCTTGAACAGGCTCTGAGAACATAAAAAATGTGGCCCAGCTCCTGCATCTGTGCCACAACGTGAAAGCAGAGACAAGCGCAACATTATAAAGCACTCTGTCAGGCCCTGGAATGCCGTTTAGCTGTCTCATGTGTCTTCGGCTTTTCTCCCCGACAGGAGTTTGTCAACAGAGGGTGTGATGTATAAAAATTATTGCCAGTGTATCTGGACATTTTCATAGACAATGGAAAAAATATTAGCGGCTTCTGAGAAACAAAAACCTATAGTAGCAGAATTATAAATTTCAAGAAATCTTCAAATAGACTTAGAAGACAATGGATGAGCTGGGCTCCCTTAGCTGCCTGAGTCCTGATCTTTACCCCTTGACCTTTCCTCTTCTTTGGGATATCTGGATAAATGGATGAAGAACGAACCTGCCCTGTCTTACTGATATTTTTGCATATAATTTCCTTCTCTCTTGGCCTTGAAGCTCACACACAGTTGACAGGAAACTTCATTGCTTTTGTTATATGCCATAAGAGACAGGGTAAAACGTGTATCTCCAATTTCTAGCTTTATGTTGAAATTAGACCATCTGCAACTGACACCCTTCTGGCCCATCTACATTGGCATAGGGTCCTTTCACCTTGATTGATAAATTCTTATGTATTTAGTATAGAGTCTACAGGGTCTCACCACACAGATCAGACTTCTAGTGATCCTCCTGTTTTCAGCCCAGGCACTGGGATGACAGGTGCATGCCACCACGCCCAGTCTCAGTATATCGAAGCACACCAGAGGTGCGGGGCCTGCATGGCAGGCCAGGGATCAAACTCGAGTTCCTGTGCCTAATGACAGTCCCTGTGCCTGCCTAGCCAGGTGCTTTAGTCTGTTGAGCTATCTGGCTGGCCCTGAACTCTTAAGATTGATTTGGAATTTGTACACACCATCTTCACTGTCTTCAAAGAAGCATTAACTGAATATTCAGGTGTGGAATCCATTCTTCATGCCCAAGTTTATAGCATTCTCTCTCAATCTTC
>PVKN010023508.1:0-14760 GCA_004027915.1 Capromys pilorides
AATAAACCAAGAAGTAATTGGTACACTGTGTCTGGTAGCATCATTTAACAGTTATTTTCCTATTTGCTGTTAAAAGTCATTAAGATCTGTCAACCTACTAATTAAATATTTTTGTCTATAATACACAGATACCCAATACAATAAGTTACTAAATAACGTTCATTTTCTGATTCCCCATAACATGTAATTAAGACCTATCATAACATTCCATAAATAAAAATAAAACTTTTATGTGATATGAGTTTGTTATAGTTGTTTTAGTACTTTAAAATGAGCACCTAAGGAATGTTTAAATGAACAGGAGAAGGTAAAGGATCTCTGTAGACATCAGAAGTCTGAGGAGAGATCTGCTTCGCAAGTGCTGCTCTGCATGCACTGAGAGTCACCTAAGAAACATCCCTGAGGCGCTTGGAGGAGGCACGACACAGTCAAACTCTTCCTTACAAGACAGAATGCCTATTCTTTCTTTTTCTGTTTTTTTTTTTTTTTTTTAACTTTATTTAATTACTTCTATTATGGCCATCTCAGCCTGCCCTGGGGGCTGGGCTGGTGTAGCACAAGGTGCCAGGGATGGAACCACAGTCCCCACGGTTGCTTAAGTTTGCCTAATCAGGTGTTTTAGATGGCTGAGCCATCTTGCTGGCCCCAGAATGCATATGCTAACGTGTTCTTCCTTACTAGACCGCATTCCCTATCTTTTGCACACCAACAAAACACAAGTCTTACTATAAAACCAATGCCACAATGGAGCCACCCTCCCACAGCATCTACCTCACTGTTTGTTTCATGGCACTTTTAAAGACCCATTCTCTGGAGCAAACCTACATAAGATTGTCAAGCGTCTGCCCGACAGTAGAAAGGCGGTCATCAGTAATATCCACACTCCCTAATAATCCTCAAGAAACGAGGACTGCAGTGAGTGAGTGCCCGGGGGACACATTTTTTGTTTTGTTTTGTTTTCTTAATTTTGCATTTTAAAATGTAGTCAGCAATTAGGAGTTTAAAAAGTCTACTTTTTTTTTTTGGACTGCAAACTAGTTATGAAATTCTTCCAGGACAAGGTACAGCTAAAGAGTTCAAGAGGCAAGATTCAAACATCAAACTATCTAGATCCACACTTACCAACTCTACTTACGCTTGATCTGAAGATAGAGGCAGTTAATTGATTTTCTATTCCCAGGTCCAGTTTCCCCATACACAAAAAACCTTCAAAACTCCTGACACATGCCTGACTTATATAGTAAGTAGCCACTAGCTGGGCATGGTGATGCAAGCCCATAATACCAGCACTTGGGAGGTGGAGGCAGGAGGACTGGTGGGAGTTCAAGACCAGCCTGGGCTACAAAAGTGACTTCAAGGCCAGCCTGAACTGCACAGCAAGACCCTGTCTCAAAAAGACCAAAAATGGGCCGGTGAGATAGCTCAGTGGTCTAAAGCGCTTGCTTAGGCAACCGCAGGGAGCACGGTTTGATCCTCAGCACCACATACTGCGCCAGCCCCACCCCCAGGGCAGGCTGAGCCAGCCATAAAAAAAAAAAAAAGCAAAAAGCCACTACCGTGACCCACTATCACAATAGAAAGAGGACTAAACAATTAATAAAGATGGCCACACATCTTTTCTAGAGACTAATCTAGGGTTAATACAGATTAGTGGTAAGAAAGCTCAGGCTCAGAACAGAAAACCCAAATTCTGGCTCCAGTATAACTAGTCACCTAATAACTCAAAGTACCTGTAAGTCTGCCTTCTTCAAGTATCAGTGACCTCAAATGAAAACCAAAAAGGCCAGCCCAGAATCTGTGTTACTGGGGCCAGGGAAATAGCTCAGTAGAGTAAGTGCTTGCCTGGCAAGCACAAGGGCCTGAGTTCAATCCCTGGTCCTGCAAAAAACAAACAAACAAACAGAATCCGTGTCACTGGCTTTCAGTTCCGGCTACAGAGCAGAATCACAGATGGAAACAGAAATAGTCACAGGTGTCCCCTTCAACCAAGGACTCGAGTTCGATTTTACCAGCTGTAGGGTGAGGTCAGGCCTTTGATTCCTACCTTTTAATTACAGAACATTTAGATTCATCAATCTTTTCTCGCACAAAAAAGAAATGAAAATTAATATATTAAGCATGCCGACAACCAGCAATAAATGTGCACGCAGCAGCAAATACTCAAATATTAGTTCTGCCAGCAAGGTGCCTTTTTTCTCAAGAACAATAGCAACAAGAGGACAGATTCTAAAACCTTGAGTCCTTCGAGTGAAATTCTCAGAGCTAAGCATGGGTGCAGCAGAATGAGGTGGGGTACACCTATGTGCCCCGGAAACTGCGGTAACTCAGAAAGCACCTTAGAAGGCTTCTTGATAACCTTTAGGGAAGTTAGGCAAAAAGCCCAGATTTACAAATGGCAACCTACATCAAACATCTTTGAAATATCTTTTATTTCTATTCTGCCTTTCTACAATGATATCAAAGTTCTTCACATATTCCAAATCAAACGCTGTTCCACAGATATATTTTCATTCTCAACCTGCCAAAGGAGAGTAAGGGGCAAGAACTGGAAGAAAATCCAGATCTCTTGAATAACCTTAGGTGGCCCCTTGAATTATAAGAGGAGCAGATAAATTACAGGTTAAACTAGATACCTGCTAAGGTTACATGTACCTTAAATATTTTTTGACTAATAGATTATTTTAAAATAAGATTTTCTTTTTGATGGCATTAGGAAATGAATATAAGCTTTCAGAGGCAAGAAAAGTTAAAGCTGAATAATTCTTTGTATTTTTGTAACCATTATGACTTAACAGAAAAATGAATAAACTTCAACTGCAGTCTATTTAGTCACTGGAATTGTGAAAAATCCTAAATTCTCTAAAATGGTCCTCTTTTATCATTAAGCCTGTACACTGCATTTAGAGAAAAATCACAATTTATCTTTTAATAATAAACATTAAAGAAAAGGCGTAATTGGTGACATGAAACAGTCCACATTACAGAGGCAGCGTAAAAGAATGCAAGGAGAAAAGGAAAGGCAGAAAGGAGATAAAGACAGAACACTGGGCAGCTGTCAAGTGGAGAAAGTGTTTCTCCCTCAACTGCTGCTGGCAGGCCAGCTTCTTTCTTTTGCTTTCCCTTTCTTTCCATTGTGTTTTGTTTTCTCTCCTTTCCACAAACAATTTCCCCACTCCACACACCCCCACCCCCCGTGGGACTGGGGTTCCAACTCACAACCGTACACTTGCCAGGCAGGCACTTGTGTCACGGAGCTATCTCCCCAGCCCCACCTGAAAGAACTTAAAACTTGTTCTCAAAGAAGATTTTGGAATATTAGCCCTTAACTCCTCCACTCCCCAAGCTTCACAGTCTTCAGCACTGGACATCAAAGACCTAATGAATATGCTGAATTTATCTAGCTAAAAGAAAGTCATGGTATTCTCTTAGGTACATTATAAACATAAACCCAAATTTTCTAATCCCTCTCTATGATGTACACATTAAGTAACAAACAAAATAATAATTAATGTTCTATGAGCCTTGGATAAGAGCAAGGCATATTTAATAGAGTAGGGTCAGTGTGGGGAGACTGTCTAGGTTGCTTCTAGCCTTCTAATACTGTGGGAAAGGTAGAGAATATTTTCTCAAACACTTCATCTTCAAATACGAGTATAACAAGGGCTGGCCAAATATCTCAGCAGATTAAAGCACCTGCAAGCAGGTGCAGGAGCCGGGATTCGATCCCCAAGCCTGGCGTGTGACCCCAGACCCACCCCCAGGGCACTGAAACCAACAATTGAGACTGGGTTTGGTGGTGTGCGCCTGTAACCTCAGCTCTTGGTAGGCTGTAAACAGGTGGATCACTATGAGTCCAATCTTGTAGTGAGACTCTGAATACCCTATAGAACCTTCCCTAAAATAAAAATAAAAAAAAAAAAGAGTACAACAGATATCAGTACTTCTGTTCTTCATAAAACCATTAGTATTTTTCAGAGAGACCCTGAAGTGAAGGTAACTGAGGATAGCCAGCTGGGGCTTTAGTTTGTGTTTAATTCTTATATTCTTCACTAAATTCAGTAGTTTTGACAATTAAGGCAGCGGATCCAAAATCAAATGCATTGACCTGAGTATTTGTGGGATACTGGGGCAAAATATTAGAGGGACTAGAGTCAGCTTTGGAAACATCATCGTCCCATCATGTATTAGTTGCATAGCCACAGGCAAATTATCAAGTGGAAATAACTATTTGTGTAAATAGGGTGCTAGAAAGATTACATATGAGACAACGTACATGTAGGCTTAGTCCACTGCCTGGAATAGTTCAGGAGACTAACAAAGAGTCAAAGCTGATAACCTAACACCCTGACGCATCCGTCCTCCAGGACGGCACCTCAGAGAGTAGGACTGCAGGAGCTTCTCTATAACTGAGTGCGAGCACAACTATAAAAATAGCTTGAGGGCTCCTATCTACTTCAGGAGAGTCTCAAAGCCAAGATTTCAGCTCACTCCAAAGAGTTCTGAAAAGAATCGCATACTGTTTAAGAGCCCTCCCATAAACACAGAACCACCACTGGGAGAAATGAATAGAGCTGCAGCTCTAACTGTTTGGAACCATCTTTGTGAGTTACAGTCAGAATTCCCTCCAAAGTTCAGGACATGGACAAGGACAGGCAACAGCCTGAGACTTCAGGGTGGACAGTCAGGATCCAGTGGAGAATACGACTTGGGCAAGAGGTAGAGGAGCAAAAAGTCCTCCTGACTACACAGAGCAACAGCCCCGTGTCTGCCAAACTCAAGAGGAGCTACAATGCTAGGGTGTTTCTACTCTTTAGGGACAACTCAGAAAATGGGCTCATTTTTGTGAAATAAACGATATTGTTTACAATGAAATATTACTTGTTAACAAAAACAAAATGGTGATGCACACCATTATAAAAACAATTTTTAAAGCCACACACGATATATTATGTGATTTGACATATATGAAGTTCTACAATAGGCAAAATTAATCTACTGTGACAGGTTTCAAAACAAAGACTGCTTCCAACGGGAAGATTCACAAGAAAAGGCTACATGGGAACATGATTGGGTAAAGGAAATGATATGCATACTGATTGAGCTGACAGCTTAACATAGGTGCACATAATCTGCTACAACATGTGCTGTAGATTTTTAAATCTATGGCTTTACTGGTATGTAAATTAAACCTGCTTAAATACTTAGAGAATAGGCAGAGATTTTCACATTCCAAGCAAGATGCAAAAATAAAGTAAAAAACGGTGCACGACATATTCCAACAACTGGAAAAGGATGAAGAGTCCACCAGCCAGTCCATCATAGCCACGTCCCTGCATTAACAACAGCAGTTCCTCACAGGAAGCTGCACTTCTGGCTCCCTCTGTGAGTTTCAGCGGCCGTGCCCACCCAGGAGCAGGCAGGAGGGAGCAAGTTGCACACTCTCTGTGAGGGGGAGGATGTCAGAAGCAGAGGTAGAGAAGGGTGGTTGATTTTATTTAAACGCGACCTGGTTACAGATGACATTTCCCATGTCTACTCGGATTACCTGAGCGAACACCTACACATGCTTGTGTTCTCCCGATGCCTATCAGCCCTTCTCTGTTGCAGACCTGAGCACAGCACATGCTCCAATTAACTCCACTCCTCGTTGCAACTTGCCAAATTGGGTGTCCCTTGCCAGAAAGGGGTAGGTGGTAGGTTACATAACAAGGACTGGCGTAGACTCTGCTGCCAAGTCTGTACAGAGTTTGTGGAATGTGTGTGGTACTGGAGGACAGGGAGCTGGAAGACACACAAGGGGGGAGAGTACAGGAAGGGTAATGTGCACAGTCAGAGGCAAGCCGGGCCGGCAACGTGGCCCAGAGAAAGAAGGTCCGACGGTGAGCACATCTGAGATCATGAAGAGCCCAGACGTAACATGCAAGCTGGCTTGACTTCTGCACAAGAAGCTTCCCCCTAAGATTACGATTCTGGGCAAAGCCTAAGACGACAATGACTACATGAAGATCCAAATGCAACTACAGTGAGATCTATGACAAAGAGAGAAAGGGAGGCTGCGGCTAAGCAATAGGAGAACCTTCCACAAAATATTTCAAATAGGATATAAAATATTCAACGAGACACAGATTTTAATGATTGAGCCTATTTACTGGAAAGAAAACAATCTGATCTTCTTAGGCAAGACTACAGGTATTTCCCACATGCATACCAACATGCTACTCAAACTTATTTGTGGAGAAACTGGTCTACTCCATAGCAAAGAGTACATTCCAAACCACTCGCACATCTCCCAATCTATCAAGGACCTTATACATTACCAGGAATTCATTCCACTAATGAAAACACTATAGGATTTACCAGTACCTGAGACTGGTTGCATTGCAGATGTAATTATAAGCAGTTGCCAAGGTATCTAGTAAAATGTTATTATAAAAATGATGTGGTCGTATGGACCTTAAGTTTCTCAACAGACAACAGGGGACAGGATACAATTACTAACGGGATCAGTGCTACTCTAATGTGAAGACTTCCTCAAAGAGGCACATACAACCAAGGTGGAAAATTAGCCAGGAACTGCAATCACTTGCTGCTCATGCCCGAAAGGAGAGGACGTTAGGATATCGGACTACGAAGACGGCCAAGTTGGCCGGGGCAGCATTCGCTCGAGACTGCACAGTGACAACAACCAGCACACGCTAAATCTGACTAGATGTGCGTAACGGTGGAAGGCAGATCAGAAACAAGATTCGGAACTCGGGAGGACTGGCAAGAGGTGTCACAAAACAAACACTAGCCACTGTGCTGAATGCTAATGAGGACAGAACCTATCAGGATATGTTTAATAACATAATTCTGCTTAGACAAACTAAGGGGTAGTTAATGAGGTCCCATCAAATCAGTTACAAGAACTGTGTCATCTCCAAACCACAAAATATCGTATTAGTTAAGGGAAACATTTGACAAGCAGTTTCTAGTCTCCTGACCAATTCCACATGAGGTAATCTGCAAATGCCATCATTAACACGGCATACTTAACTCATCCCCATTTGCAATTCATTAGCAATAGTTTTCCAGCAGAATTATGTGACCAGGTATATAGGGGCAGTCAATACATGAGGTATTCAAGCTTAGAATTTTTTCTCCAGAAAAGGAGCTTGTGTCAATCACTGTAAGTCAAAATCAACGATGTCCAACGGGCTTTTTTTCTACTTAGGGCCCCCAGACTTTTGATAAAACACAAAAACACAGAACCACACTTTCATATACAAATGCATGCATGTACATACAAATTCATCTCACACTTTGCACACTACAAGAACTTCAAATGGTGAGTTCCAAGAAAAGAAAGGAGCCCGACTCGTACAGACCTTCAGAAAGTGTTCCTCAACTAGAAGCACCTCACGAGCTCCGTGCTCACACACCATGGCCGAGTCTCTGAGCTGCACAACGTCAAGCACAGCGCCCCTAAGCCAGCCCCTGACTCAAGAGCAACGTCATCTGCAGCTGCCCAAGTGTGACAAAACCACTAGGTTTGAACATGGCTTTCCCAGAGCTCTTAGGAAGAGAAGATCTGGAAGGTTATTTTCTTTGCCTCATAAAGATGGAAGAGGAACTGGGAGATAGTTCAGTAGAATAAGTGCTTGCCTGGCAAGCGCAAGGGCCTGAGCTCAATCCCCGGTTCTGCAAAATTCATTCATTCATTCATTAAAACAAAATAAAGATGGGAGAATCAAGCCCATCAGTGATACATGTCTTTCTGTAAGCCTAATGCTCTTCTTATGAAAAGTATCACTGTGCTCAAGAAGAAAATTACAAGGGAATACAGGAAAAAAGAGAAAAGAAAGTATATCCTACCCTTGGATTTTTTAGAGTGATCTATTTATTTACTTTTAGTAGGGGCTCCTGCTACACAGTTTGGGCTGGTCCTGTGGTCAATTTTGTAATGCCCAGGCTGGTTTCAAACTCACAGTGATCCTCCCATCTCAACCTCCAGAGTACAGGGATTACAGGCATGCACCACCATGCCCAAGGTTCCTGGGCAGGCATGGCACGCAGTACTAGGGATCGAACTCAGGCCCGTGAGCTTGCCAGGCAGGTGCTTATGCCACCTGCTATCTCCCCAGCCCTGAGAGTAATTTTCAACCAGAAATCAATGCATGCTATAAAAATCACTCATATAAGCTTCTATTTCGAACTTGTAAGCTTAAAATATTTATTTATTAATTCAAGTTAACAGGGAAAAATCTATAAAGAAGATCTAGTTCCAATATATGAATGATGGATTAACCAGCATTTGCTTTTCAGATAATGCACTACCATAGACTTCATTTATTTGAGAGGCCAATGCTACAGAATTATTAATACAGGGCTGCAAGCAGTGGTTCGGCCTACACTAAACTCCAGGTCACTCACTCAGTGATAAGCTATCTCCAAGAATAAAACCAAATGTCTACACTAACTTCTATGGAGACACAGAGGCCTTTTAAAATGCATTCCACGATAGCCTTCCATTGACTCCCTAGAGCAGAGGAAGGCTAAATTCTAGCCCACAGTCTCAGAAATGGAGACACCGAGGCTGAAGGGCCTCTTCTAGTCAGGTAAGTTTGGACCTGCGGTCTGTATTCCACCCCCGAGGTACAGCACAAGATGGCCAAAGAGCAGAAAGGAAGGCAAAAATGCAGATCGAGGCACAACTGGCTTCAGAAGTACTTCACCCTGAATGCAGAACATTAAACGTGTCTTGTCATTCACAAGGCAGAGTGAACTCTTTAGAATTCAAAATGATAATCTGTCTACAGACATATTTTTAAGAAGAATTTCACTTGTCAAGCTATTTTAATAAGGAACAGAGGGCACATAATGTGGCCAGTTAATTCATTCATTCATTCGTTCATTCAGAATTGGAGATGACCGTATCTGAATGAAAGCAGGCCCAGGACAGGCTAGGTCCTCACTGATACATTTATGCCTCAGTGGTAACAAATTCTGTTTCTATTTATTCCATTAAGACTAATTAAAATCTGAAGCTCTTTATTTGTCTCCAAGGACACCTCATGTCTACAGTATATAAGTAAAACTCTACCAAGCTGCCTATTCGCTTTCCTGAAAGAAAAGTATATGTGAAAAATATTTACTAGATACATTTATAAGTAATAACACTTTAGACTAAAGTCTGACTTCGAAAAATGCGTAAGATAATTTCAACTGGATGCATCTACACAAGGGTAGTAGATTAAGGAATATAATTCACTGCAATTAGATAAAGGAAATGCATGCTAGAATCTCATAGCTCAAAGTGAACTGCAGCCCCCAGGTAGCAAAAACATTAATCACAACATAGGAAGCCCAGAGCACCATATACTTTCCCAAATGAGGAAGATACGGTTCCACAAAGGTGTATTTGTGAAGTTCTGTATGGTGACATCTATTATATACAACAAAATATTTTTCAGTTTTGAAAATTTAGTCATCTTTCTAATCAGATAACACCTGTAAAGCAAGCACTCCTGTATGCCTTGGTTTCACCACGAGAAAGAAGGCAGCAACCACTCACCTCTGACGCCAGACCTTCAGCCCAACCCATGTGGACAGCACACTGCATGAACCGAGTGGAAGCTAAAGGTAAAGTGTTCTAAGCTGTGCAAAGGACAGGCACAAAGAAAACGAACTGTGTCTTCCACGGGGGTCATTACAGTTTGTGAACATGGGCACCTGTTCCCTTCCAAGCTGTGAAGTATATGGTAAGATTAGGTGTGTTTCAAAATGATAATTCAGGGGCCAGGGAGATAGCTCAGGGGAGCAAGTTCCTGCCTGGCAAGTGCATGGTCCTGAGTTCTCCCCAGTTCCACAAAAATAATAATAATAATAAATTATTATTATTATTATTATTATTATTATTATTATATCAAATTTCTTAGACTTAAATCAATAAAGGAAAAACAAATAACCCTAAACACCACTTGCCCCAGATTTCCTCCACAAGCAAAAAATCAGACCCACTTTTTATTTCCCTTTACTACTCAGACAGATTCTAAATGTGGTTTGACTCTACTGTTATTTCAAATTATTCATATTACAAAGATTTTGTCACTGAACTGAGGAAAATAGCACCCAGTTTAGGTCTCTTCCTCTCGACCAGTCACTTGCCCAAGAAACCGCGCCGAGCTCCCAGCTCGCTGGCTGATGGTGGCGCAGCTCATTAGGCTGTTCCTCACGTTAAATTACTGAAAAAGGGTGATGTATTTATAATACAGCCTGCGATGCCATAAAATGGCTCATCAATCTGTTTTATTCATGGAAAGTCCACATAAGGCCACTAGTCTGTTACTGGCAATAAACCTTGGGTACGTCTTCAAAAGACCTGCATATTAGACAGTGATTTATGTCTCTGTCCAAGAAATCAAACATGATACTAACAAGGCAAGGGATAACTCAACTGACACTTTCAAAAGCAATATAATTTCAGTAGTAAATCAAGTGGGTAGAACATACAAGGGGAGGAAAGACGTACCGCTAGCATGTATATATTAAAAGTAGGATGTTAAAAAAATGCCAATCCCAAGCATTCAGATCTTACACCACCCTGCTCTGTTCCTCGCACTACTTTTCTGACCTGGTTTTTATATACAGTGCATGCCATCTCTTACCTCCCATTTTTATTAGCACAGGGTTCGCCTTTAAAAACACTGATATGTCCTAAACTATTTTCCTTTTAATTTTTTAACGTGTAAAGATTTGTTTACCTGCTTTTACCTTCAAACTGAATGAAGGCTTTTCACATGCAAAATGAAAGCCCAACAAACAGAACACGAAGTATTTATAATCAACATGAAATCAAAATAAGTAGTTAGATATCGGTCTTTGTGGGGGGAAAATATTTTTTATAATTTTTTCTTGTCCTTGAGCCTGTACAATTCAACAATATGTAGATATTTTTCACATCTTAAAAGAGGCAAAACAATGACTATAAAATAAATATTTTCTAAAATCAATGGATTTTCTTTTAATTTACGAAACAGCCACTTGAGGAAATTGTATTAATGTGAAATGTAGATATAGGAAATAAGGATTTTTTACACAAATGAATAAAAAGTTTAAGATGCCTTGCATGTACTTGCTATTTTTATCAACTCTCCCCTTGAAAGTTCACTTCAATGAAGTTTCCTGTAAGCTATGAAAACTCAGCCTATGATCACGTACTCTGAGCCTGTTTGCATAATTTTATTTGGAAGAGAAAAACATCCCTTGTGAAGGGAAGGCTCTTGCGTTCCGTGTGTAGGTGCTGTCCACAGCTCTCTTGCCCATGACTGTACCTCAGGCTCGCTTTTGAACACAGCTGGAAAAGCACTGACTTTTCCTCAGGGGCAGCTCTGTCCTCTGGATACGAGTTGTGCATGCAACACATTCCTGAACGTGACAGGAGAGAAGGCATCTCTGCTGTTGCTGTCAGTCACCATAAAGCACTCTGGATAGGCTAGGAGCAATAACACACTTTGTATTTCACTCAAGACAAGCACTAGCCTGAAGTCCCGCCACACCAAGCTCCACACAGGGTCAGCTCTGCTCCCTGGAGGTGCTTGGTGATCCCCCTGCCTAATGGTCTGTGGGTTCAAAATGTTGGTATCTACGTTTATATTTGATCAAAGCAAGTAGCAATTCTAAGTTACAAACTACTTCACCTAGAAATTACTTGGTTTTCAAAATATATGCAATTTATAAATGCTGCAGAATGGTTTCAGAGTTTTTCAGAGTTTAAGACTAAGGAAAAGACTACATATTCACACAAATACATAGGTCTATAGGTCTGCTATGGGGCAACTTATAAGAAGATCACAGAGTAAGGGAGAGCTGTGTGTTTTCCCAGCATCTCACCTGTCACTGTCACCAAGGATTTTGAAACCAAAAAGGGGAGGAAAGTGACCCACAGACAGACTCGTGCACTCACACGACTTTCTCCTCTGAGCTGTCCAACAGGAGGTAACGAGGCTGCCTTTCTCTTGGTCCCCCAGCCCGAGGCACACGCGGACGCGCACACCCACGGCTGCCCGGGCAGCCTTCACTCAGCTCACACACAAATAAAACAAAAGTCCTTCTCTCCATGCACGCTGAGGCTCGCAGCAGCCACTGCACACGTAGGCTGCTCAGAGAACCCTGCTCCCCGCCCTGTCACGGAGCGCTCTGGGGGCCCCGGGAGGGGAAGGCGTTCGGGAAGCAGAAGAGCCTTGAGGTGCAGCAGGCCTCGGCTTCTCTCGGCGCCTGTGAAGCGGACGTTGGCATCTCCTGCCTCCGCTTCTCCTGTGGGGTTCGTCTGGTCGGCAGGGTGGGGAATAGTTGTCTGCACCGTGCCGAGGTCAGCCTGCGAGGGCTGACAGTCTCTGTCTCTGTACAAAGGAAAGAATCAATACTTTTGGACTACGGCTGTGCCCTCAGTGTAAAACAACAAACATGCAGCGTCTGACATGTTGCCGGGTGATTTGTGGCAGAACCTCTTGTCTGATCTGTATCCAGGAGCCGCTGTGTGGCTGCTCTGTGCTGCGCCTCCCGCGCCCCCTTCCGAGGCCCCCTCCTGCCTGGCCCGGCTCTGTGATGTCTGATACTTTACCCAGGTACAGAGGCGGGTGTTCTACCCTACAGCCACTTGTCACTCAATAAATCACACCTAGGAGGCACAGTCTGCACAGAGTGATCCCGGCTCTAACAAAGGATCAGAGGGACAACACACAGGCAAGATGCTCTAACTACAGCAAAACAAACCATTCAGGGGAAGGGACCAAAGCACAGGCTCTGAGGCAGGGGCAAAAAGTCACCAGAAATTGTGGCTGCAGTCCTCTCTGAGGGATCACTCTCTCCGTGCACCTCTCTCGCCATCCTTCCCCCACCCAGCCTTCACTCCATTTATTTTGTTTGGTTTTTCTTGTCGCAAAAGTTAAAGGCACAATATAAACCTTAAGGGGTCTATGAAACCAACGCTGCTTCTCCCTGATGTTAACATGCATGCCAGCTGTAGTAAAGGCAGAGGAGTAGCTTCAGTAGGTGCTACCAGTATCCTCAGTTTGTATCCTTAGCTAAAATATCTCTGTGTATAGTCACAATCGAGAAACTGCAAACACCCGAAACACAAGAACAGTATCGTGGGACAGCTATTAATGGACTTGAACTGTTGTTATCTGAACAGCCACATCTTACTTCATCCATTTGTGTCAAAATATCTCTTTGATAAAATATTTGCATATATTATGTTGCTCAATTTGGGGGGAATAATTTTATACTAGGTCTGCTCTTTCTTAACCAACCCCTAAATTTATTTTGCAATGTCTCAACCACTAGCCAAGGCAGATAAGAAAGTTTTGGACAGTTTCTTCTCTTCTAAATATTTTAAATGCAGCAGTCTGAGTTATCCCAGCAATTTCAGTCACATCAGACGTCTCTTAATGCAGGAAAAATGATGTTCCATCATGGAGGTCCTGCACGAGGCTCCACTGGAACTGTGGCTGATGAAAATAAAAGTGAGTTAGAATAGCTCTACACTTCCTTCCTAGTCAATCAATGCCTGACAGCACCAGTTCCTTCAGCCATGTACTTCAGCGATGATGGATCAATAACTGTGGTTTAACAACAGGGAGCCACCAATCATTATACGAATGATTAAAAGGGGTCTCTCTCACATACACCTCTGCAGACAGACCAGGCCAGGAGAGCAGGATGCTTGCCACATTATGCTCCATACTGCAGAAAGGCAGGCGAAGGAGGGGAAGAGAGGGAGGGAGCAGCATCGTTAAGATACAGCCAAGGGGATAGATTAAGTCTCTCGCAGCCATGTGATCTTCAACCCCTGGCATCTCAGATCCTATCTCCGAGTTCGCCACAATGAAGTCCAGTACAAAGAGGGGACAGGTGGAAGCACGCTTACGGTGGAACGCTGCAATGCATTATGTATTCAGATTTCTTGGAATTTACTCCCCATTCCCTCCCACAGAGGCCCCGGCTGCTTTCTTTTGGTGTAAAACCCCACTCGTTTGTAAATTTCTACTACTGTGACTTCTTATCTCGTGGTGTTGAAATGTTTCCTTGAACATCCATGTGAAAAGTATACAAGATCCTAACAGGGTAGGACTGTTTCATCTAGGAATAAACAAAGTTCCTTGCATAAAACAGGTATTAATCATTATTGATAAATTATGAAATGAATTAAGCAGACTTACAAAGAAATCTAGTCTCTTTTTAGAAGAACTCTAACAAAAGATGTAACTTCCCTCACATGTCTATTACAGAATGTAACCTTCAGTTCATTTATTACACAGCACTATAATGTATCAAATTAAACTACCAAGCAGCCCCTTTCTTGCAGAATGACAAAGCTCTGCATGCTGCTGGCCACCCTCATTCCCACCATGCTGGCACACAGCCCAAGAGTCAGTGGGCACGTGCTGACTGGTCCCATTTGGCCTGACCAGAGTGCTACAAGTCCCGCAATACTGACCCTGAAGGCAATGGAAATAAACATGTGAAGACATAACCACTGCACATTACCATAGGACTTTGAGAAAAGGTACGTTCAGGGTAGTGTTTTCAATATGGCAAGCTCTGTCACCAGTGAGTACCTGGGAATGCTTGAATGGTTTTTGTTTTTGCCTATCACAGCTGAGGCAAAAGTGAGACAGCTGGTAGTCACTGTAAAAGACAAAAAAGAAAGACAAGATGGAGGGCCGGAGAGAAATGTCAGTGGCATAAGTGCCTGTCTGGCAAGCACAAGGTGCTGAG
>PVKN010023509.1:0-14766 GCA_004027915.1 Capromys pilorides
CCCCTCATGATGGCCCCTTCGCACTGGGTCCTTGCATGCTGGTGAGGAGTCAGCTAGTTAAGGTCATAGCTGGTTATGTTTGTGTCTTGAGGGCCCCATCCAGGTGACCTCCTTGCCTATGGACACAGCACAGTGTGGGTCAGGAGTGGGGGCGCAGATCAGTCCACAGTATGGTGAAAGAGACACAGACCCGAAGGGAGCAGAGATGGATTCATTGTATGGTAACCCCACTGTCAGGATCTCTCAGAAGAGGGGCAGGATCCTTCCTGCGGCTCTCAGGGGCATCTGAGCTGGCAACCCATGCACCCAACACTCCAGCTCTGGGTCCCATGGAGGGCATTTATATCTCTCTTGGGGTCTTTGCCTTTCCTCAGGAGTCTGGTCCTGAGCCTGTCTGGCAGTGACATCTACGTTATAACAACTCAGCCTCAGTGCTGATTTTTGATGGTGCCACACCCAGGAATCTGGGCTAGGGGCGCTGGGGAGTAGCCCCCCTCTCAGGGGCAGACCTCTGGGCAAGGCAGAGTGGTACAGGAGGTGATCTTTCCTGACAGTCTGTTACAGTTGCTCATGTTGACACCACTGGCTTGTGTTTGCTTTTAGGCAGTGGCGTAGGAAACCAAGGGATGTGACAGTGCAGTCGGTCGGGATGTCTCGGCCTATTCTGGGGCCGGCTTGGCTGGCTTCCTGCCCCGGTGGTTTATGGAGCTATTAGGTTGTGCCGATGATGGACCTGCTCATCTCATCGATTGCTGCGAGTAAAGATAGCCGGAAGCCGCTGCCCCTCACCCCGACAGAGCGCTGTGTCTTTCTTCACAGACAGAAGTCAGCAGGGAGCTCAGGTTCTAGGGGAAAATACGAGATTTGTCAAGCTTTCTTATTTTATCCACAGTTAAAATTGAGCAAAAGACAACTTGCTTGCTTCTCTTCACTCCATAGGTTTCTAAGAGGAGCCAAGAATTTTTGTTAGAACCAACTATACAAATGAATGAGTCTCAATTCATAAGCTAGCCCATGATAGTAGTTTTCATAATTTCAAATGTTTCTTGTGGTGCCAGGTGACCACTGTGCCAGAGAGGTATGGAGCAGAGAGGGGGATGGCACTTAATGTAAATGTGATGTTGATCCTTGTTTCAGCAGTTGCCAGAGAGATCTAACCAGGGAGAAGCCAGGTAAGCAGCAGCCCCTACAGGGGCTTGGGATGGGAGGGGGTGGGGCCGGGAAGCACCAGGGTTTCCAGCATGGATTCAAGCAGAGACTTCCCAAGCAATGCCTGGAGAAGCCCGCATCTCATTGACTAGTCGCTGCTCCTTGCTTGGACGCCATATCCGACACCTACAACTTGAGGAAGGAGAGGTTTATGTGGCTCACGGTTTAGGTGGTTTCAGTCCATGACTGGCTGACTCCAGGGTGGAAGTGGCATGGTAGAGAGGGCAGAAGGATAGCTGCTCCCCTTACAGCAGCTGGGAGGCAGAGACAGAAGGGAGCCAGGGGCTAGGACACACCCTGCGAGCTGCCTTCCCATGCCACATCCACCCAGGCACCTCCTCCTGACAGTGCCTTCAGCCACAAGCTCATCAGGATGAGCTCAGCCCCTTCCATGCCTGGGAGCCCTGTGAAGTCTGGCCTGTAGCACATGGGGTGTTGGATGAGGACACTTGCTCAACAATGCAGCTCCACTTCTCTCCAGTGCACTGGATGGTCAGTGTGCAGGTGCTGGGGGTCTGCGGGTCACAGACCCATGGGTGGCCACCAGGAGGTAACCTCCCAGGGAGACAGGCCCCACCTACCTCTGGCTGGAGGTGCTGACCTAGTGTGACAGGACTGCACCCATAGCAGTCTCAGCAGAGCCAGATGATGTTGGTGAATTCTACTGCCAGTGCTGCCCAGTGTCCTGGATTTCATGTCCTCCTGGGTCTGTTCTTATCACAATGACATCGTTTCCTGTTGGGTCTTCCATGTGAGGAAATGCAGTGGTCACTCCAGTCCTGGCTTTCCTTGGGCCCAGAGGAGACAGTGTGGATAACACCTGAAGCATCACACTCTGTCTCCTTCTTTGGGTGGGGGACACAGAAGAGGTGACGATCATGTTGCTCATTGGCTGAATGGCTGAGGGGGGGTGGCAGAAGGGCGAATCCAGAAACCAGAGCCATCAGGGACAATCCTTACACCAGGGCAGGGCTCCTTGGGGATGTGTAGCTGAGGAGCTGCAGAGCATTACTGAAACTGTGACAGGTCTACTGCTGGCATCTTCCAAGATGGCACTAGCCTGAGTCCTGCCAGGGGTCTGTGAACTGCATAGCCATGGAGGAGACAGGTGGTGATGTCAGAGCTTGGCACACAGTCAGTGTGGACGGCCAGTCATTGTGAGGAGGGACAAGGTGGTGAGGTGTCTGTGGGGTTCTTAGTTACTTTTTACTCATTGCTTGGACAAATACCTGACACTCAAAATGAAGGAAAGGAAGGTTTATTTAGCTCACAGTTGTTAGAGGTTTCAGTTCATATTTGGCTGGCTCAAGGCTGAGTGGAACAGGGCAGAAACCATCCAGTTCATGGTGGCGGAACAGCAAAAACTGCAACAGGGGAAACCAACTAACCAGGGGAGCAGAGAGCAACAGCTCGAGTCTGTCTCTGTCTCTCTTTATATCCCATTCAGGCTCTCTGCCTCAGCCTATCTGCCTTAGGCCACACCCATAATCCCAGAAGTACTCAGACCCATAGTCCCATCAGTTCTAAAACACATAATCCCAGGGGATCATGACTCATGTCTCAAACTCTAGAAGTCCCTGCCCCATGATTGCATGAGGCTTTGGGGGGACAACTAGACATAAACCGTAACAGGGGTGCACCGCCAGAGGCGGCTGCTGTGGACAGCGGGGACGCAGGCCTATGGTGGAAGTCAGTACCAGACTAATAAGCCTGGGGTGCCCACATTCTGGGCTGCAGGTGCCTGCAGCCTGTGTGTGAACAGAGGGAATGGGGCCTGTATTGCCTCACTGGAGGGTGTAGGCTGCGGGCCAGCCCTTCCTCCCTGGTGCCTGCTTCCCTGAGGGCTTGTGGCACTGTGCCCACCCCAGGGCGCTGGCCTCCTTGTTGAACGCACAGCTCCAGCTCTGGGTGGGCGAGACTGGCACGTTGGATGGGACAACTTGTTGTGAGCTCTGGTCAGGCTCAGGGGAGTGCAGGCTGCTGTCGGGGCTGCAGAGGGACAGTGACCACTACTTCACTTCGAGAGCAGCTGTTGAGACTTGGGCTGCTGGGAGGCCCCTCCTGTTGGTGGGAGGTGAAGAAGCCTGCCAGGTCCAGGCCTGGCTCAGCCCAGGAGACGGCTCCCTGCTCAGGACCCTTGGTCTGCTACAGAGGAGCTTTCTTCGTCCTGTGCCCCGCTGGTTCTAGGGCTAGGATGTGCACGCCGCCCACTGCCTTCACCTCTGGACCACGCTGGACCTGCCTCCCAGTTCTGGTCTTCTAGCCAGGCCTGGTGATGGTGGCCCTAGAAGGCCCTTGTGCACCACTCCCCTCCTTCTGCAGCTGAGAACCGACACACAAAGAAATGCCTCTTCTCTAATTTGCTTCCTTATTTATTTGTTCCAGCAAGAGATTTTAAAAATATCTGAGTCCGATAGGACTGAGGGATGCCAAGGGCAAGGCGTCCGTCTCCTCCGGTGATGGCCAGGCAGGGCATCGATCCGCGCCCTATAATGAAGTGTAATAACAGCTCTATTACTGCCACCGACCAATTGGCCCACGCGGCCTCCAAATGAGCCACAAAGTAGCCACCCTGTCAATATTAATTCCGCCGCGGAGATGACTTGTTACGGGAGAGCAAAGGTGTTCCAGCTTGGGCTGAACAACTGAACTCCTTGTCTCATAAAATTTAAGCTGCTATTGATCGCCTTCTATTGTGTGAAGGATTAAACGTGCGGCGCGCACGCACACACTCGCGCGCACACACACACACACACACACACACACACGCGTGCACAGACGCACGCAGCCTTGGGGCGGTGCCCAGACCCCCGCGCGCCACGGCTCAGCCCCACCTCCCCGCCTACCCGGAATCGTTGAGCAGCATGAAGCAAATTGAATCAATGGATTCATCCTAGCAGATGGCCACTTTAACACTCAGTTAGCCTTTAGATAATTGAGCGTTGACTCTGGAATCATAAAACGGATGGCTCGTTTGTACATTTTACTGAAATAGATCACTGAGGTTAAATAAATGAAATCCCATTTGTCAGGCGGTAATAAATGGCCTCCCTTTCTGCAAACAGCTCTGTTTGGCCTAATAAATACAGGGACGTTACAGCGCTCCTCCCTCGACGGGGTTACAGCTTAATGAAATGGTCTTCCCTCCGCTTGTTTTCGCCTCCTCCTGCACCGTGTGATAAGTAGCAAACCAACGAAGCTTGTAATTACAATCTTACAGAAACCCGGCCAATCTGTATATAAATCTCACCCTCCAATTACAAGATGTAATAATTTTGCAGTCAAGCTGGTAATGAGGTCTAATACTCGTGCCTGTGATAATCCCCGCTGGATGCTGAGTCTATCAGATGTTAGCTTTGTAATTATACTGGCAGAAAATCATTATTTCATGTTCAGCAGAAAAATGAGGTTGGTGGGAAGTTAATTTTCTCTATGCTCTGTGAAGCATAGACAAAATTTTAATGATTTAATCATTATGGTTATCCCTTTTGCAATTGACCCGCGTTCCTCGTGTGGAAATACTGGCACATTTAAAAGTCCCCGTTACCCGATACAGCTTGCCAGGTATGCAGCTTTTAATGTAAGAATAACTATACAATTAAACTATTACCCAGCCGACAGGGAGAACTGGTTTTATTTTGTGTTTTCATTATTTATGGGTGTGATTCATGGAAATGTTTATGTCCTGTCCCTGCCATAACAAATGGCTAATTTAAAAAAAAAATTGAATTATGCTTTTCTGATTGTGTCAGTCCTGCAAAATAGCATCACAGGAGAGCACCCAGAACAGATGACATTCGAGGTTGGGCCTGAGGTGCTGTGGCCGCCATGTGTTTTCTGTGAGTAATAAGGTGGTGGTGGGGAAACTGGGTGAAATGCAATGTGCCGTCGTGGGAGGTGCTTTCTTGCATAGGAGCCCATGATGTGCCAGCTTTGGCTGTTGGCCAATCTCTTTCAGATGTAGTTAAAGTAATTTGGGAGACATCTTTCTTTTTTATTTATTCATTTATTTGGTACAGGATCTCACCATGCAGCTTGGACTCCCAATGATCTTCCTGTTTTGGCCTCCTCAGCACTGGGATTACAGGCGTGTGCCACGGCACCCAGTTTTAGTGGCTGGCACAGCATGCCTTGGCTAGCATGGCATGCAGCACCGGGGATCTAACCCTGGTCCCTGCACAGCTTAGTCTGCTGAGCTATCTTCCCTGCCCTTAGGAGACATCTTTCTTCCCATAGTTTTGATGGTTCTCAAGTGACACAGGGAAAACCCAGATCCACACACAACGAACAGGCAGTAAGTAAGGAGAAGCTGGTCAGAAAACACAGTGTATGTTTAAGTAGAAAAATCTGTACAATAAAGGACATGTGACCATCCATGTCCCTCCAGATCCTTCCCCTCCCTTTGAACATACTTACCACATTGCCGCTTTGGGGAGTGGTTCTAGAGTCCTCTTTCGGAGTGTCTTTACAAGGTGTGATTAAAAAAGAAATCCACTGAATGCTGCTACCAGGTGCCATCCAGTGGAAAGGCAGGTTCATAAGAACATGGCTCTGTGTTCTCATGCCCCTTAGTCCCTGGATCTGGCACCATGAGACTTCTGGCTCTTCCCCAAGGTCCAAATGACCATGAAAGCTTTGAGTCAGTTCAGAACGTGGAGCCAGCCCCAACAGCACAACAAAAGACACCCATGAAACAGGGCTCCAGAGCTGTCGCAGAAAGTGGCGAGAACCACGGGAACCAGTGTGCTCCTAGGTCACGGTAATATTTTAGGGGGGGGATCTTGGCAATGTGCTTCTTACTGTAAAAAAATTTAAAATGAAACATTCAGCGTATTTCCTGATCATACTTCGTACAGGCAGAACAAGAAGAACATTGGCAGAGCAACAGACTTTGGGTCACGCAGGGAGCTCTGCTCCCCAGCCGAGCTTGCCTCCTCCTGAGCTCTAAGGAACCAGAGGCGTGTTTCTGCTGGTCAGTCCATTGTTGCCTCAGTGTCCACGATCTAGTCGTGAAACTATTGCCTCTGTGCACGGTGACTTGCTTGGGTGCTGGCCAAGTCACCAGTTCACATGGATCTTGTCTCCTATACAACCTTTCCTACAAAAACAAATGCAATTTTCCAAGTGAGACTTTGCCACCCCTTTCAAAGCTCACCTGTAAGTGGGTGGTTCTGATGGCCCAGGAAACCACTCTGTCTCAGCAGCTAGCGGGCTATGTTCTGCTTTGTAAAGAAGCCTTCTTTATAAAAGGGGGACCTGAGTCATTGCCCCCCTTTTGGCAGGGGATCTCTAGGTTAATAGATTCTCCTGTTGCAGGGCCTCATGGTGTGGGATGCTGCTGTGTGTTGCAAGCAACAGGTAAAATCTTGCACATAGAATTCTTCTTTTTTTTTTTTTTATTTTAGGGAAGGGTCTATAGAGTGTTCAGCATTTTACTACTAGATCAGACTTGTACTGATCTACCTGTTTACAGCCTCCCAAGAGCTGGGATTACAGTTGCGTGCCACAATGCCCAGTCTCAGTTGCCATCTCAGTGTACCCTGGGGGCGGGGCTGGCATGGCATGGTATTCTAATTTTGCCTGTTGTCTGAACATCAAGCATGGTTGTGACTTCACCAATGTGCTTGTGAGTGGGAGGAGGGGATTCTGGAAGTGTGTTGTCACCCTAGGCTGACAGAGAGGTGGCCCAGGCTCTGTGAGATGGCCAGAGCTATGGTTTCTGCCCTTCTGAGCATGGGATGAAAGAGGGATCCCTTCGCTCCCTGCTGGGCAACCAATTGTGTTCAGCTGTGCTCCAGATACTGCTGAATTAAATCTTCAACTGTCTGTGACACAGGGCTTCAGGCCTATTCTGTGTAGGAAGCAAGAGAGGTACAGAGAGCTGCTGGCGGGGCTTACACCCCTGTGTCCAGACGACAGGCAGGGTTTGCACCCAGCTCCTCAGCCCTCAGAATCAGCTTCCTTATGGCACAAAAGTCACAGACATCTGCCTGTTCACTATGCTCCCCATCCTGAGACTTGTAAGGACTGGTCCTGCTACTGGGCTCTGTGTGTCGTTATGCCAGGGTCCCAGGTTGCTGATGTCCTGGTCTTCTCAGAACACTTTTACAGACTTTGAAGATCACTTATTTGGCATGGGTTTGAGGTTGAAAGCCCAAGTCAAAGCACAGAGAAAGCTGATGTCTAGTGAGGGCTGCTTCAGGGCTTCCCGTGCAGTTCCATCCACCAATCAGAGCTGGAGGAAAGCCCTGCTCATCAATCAGGGGGCAGGGAAGATTCCGCCTACCAATCAAAGGCGACTTCTGAAGTAGATTCCAACTGCTTTATGGAGGAGGCATTTTGTGGTTTATAAGCCCTGAATCTCAGGTCCCCATGGAGACAGTCCTGTGTTTGTTTATGTGGTCTTGGCATGAGCAGCCCAGAGTTGAGCATGACCCAGGTCACTTCTGCACTGAAGGGGACATGTGAGTCCCTGAGTTCCTGAACTCACAAGTGACATCCTCTTCAGGCAGGGTTGGCAGTTAGACATTGGGACCAGCGACCTCAGTGGAAGTTTTGCCCCATTTAAGGTGGGCGGCTTTTACATTTGTTTGTAAAACTTTGGATAGTTGGCTGCTTTTGATACTTTGCATCAAAATTGTGAACCTGAGGTCCCTCAGACAGGAAACCCTTCCTACCTGTCCAGCTTCTTCGAAAACATGTGATTCTCAGTAGAGGTTGAAGATGCATATCCGAGCTGCAGCTCTGATTTCTGACAAACACCGAGGTGGATCCAATCAAGTGCTGGTGGCAGAGAGAGTGCTACCCAAGGTCAAGGACTGCAGGAGTGTGGCTATCAATACTGATGCCCTCAATCCAGTGGGCAGTGAAGGGGTGAGGTGAGATGCAAGAGAGGCCAGAGGGGCCATTGTGTATGGTTTATATTGGAAGCCCCTGTCATGCACTGTGGACAGCCCTGTTTGGAAGCGACATTTCCAGTTCAGTCCCGCCCTAGTGGCTCGCATGTGTCCTCACAGAGAGTTTCTTTGTCCTGAAGTTTCTGAGAATAGTGTGATGGAATTATTGTGTGTTGCTGGGACTTGAAGGGGGGAGCTGAAGTGCTCAACCCAGAGCCCCACACAGCTGGAGCAGCTGCCCCAGCATCCAGCAGCCTGGGGCCAAGGCTGAGGTGAGCTCTCACTTTTCTTCTTGCCTCGGGACATGTTTGCTCTCCTTTGAGTGAGGGGCAGTGAGTGGTGCTGTTGGTTTTCTTTTGAGTTCCTCTGCTGTAGAGATAAATGGGCTGTTGCTGATTTTATGCCTGAGGTTTAGTTAACTTCCTAAAAGTTTATCTCACCCTCCCATACACTTGGAATGCATTAAATATAACACGCTCACTTAGTGCATGGCTTCCAGTGGGTTCCAAGTCTCCTGTTATGTGCTCAGGGGAGAGAAGTTTGGACTAGAGAGGAATTTGCAGAGTTTTGAAGTCTTTTTAATTACGGTGAAAGATGTTGGGATGATGTTGAACATGTTGATAAGAACACACGTGGGAGATGCCATGTTCCCCAGGCCACGGGGGCCTCTAGATAAATAAGAGCTCACTGTACTGCTTTTGTAATTTCCCTCACCCTCTGTAAGAAACACAGGCAGGACAAAGTGCTCCGAGAACACCCCCAGTTTCTCTTGTTCACAAACTGATTTTGGGCTGGGACTAGTGAAGGCAACCTATCTATGTCCTGTCTCCACTCCCATGAGAGACAGTGAAAAAGTTCTTCAGGACGATGAAACAAAATCACTGTTATTTTAAGTTTTAGAAATATGTTTCTGGCCATCTCCCAATCTCTCTCCTCTCTCTTCTGTGCTCAGCGTCTATGATTCAACTTTTCTGTTTCCTTGTGTCCACGGGACTGTGCATGGCTCATTCCTCCAGCACAGGGCCTTTGCAGTTCACTCAGATCAGTGCAAACCACGTGGCTTTTGTAGGCCGGCTAGTCCTCCACTCCACGTATACGTCACACAGTACTTCCTGCACCTGTCCTCAGCTGGTGGATGCTGAGCTGCTTCCACTTCTTGTGACCAGAGCCACAGTGAGCTTGGGATTTCAGAAGGCTTTTCCGCACATCAATCCATCTCCTGTGGACATTTATAGTCAGGGTGGAATCACAGGTCACGTGGCAGCTGCAGTTGTGAGGTTCTGGGGAACTTCTGCACAGTTTTCCACAGTGGCTGTGTTAATCAACTTCCGCCCAACAGTGTGGGAAAGGCTCCCCTCCCTCCCACTCCCACCAGCCCTTGGCATTGTTCCCCTTGACAGCAGGAGCCTCTCTAGTGGGGTACAGTGCAAGGTTGCTGCGGTCTTGATCAGCATTGTCCTGAGGGGTGGTGGCTGAGCATGCTGCGCTCTACACCGTTGCTAAAGAATGTTTCCTTTGAGAACACTCTGACCAGGTGCTTTGTCTGTGTTTAATTAGGTTTTCTCATCTTGCTATGGAGAGGTTCCTGTTCCTTATAAATTCTGGAGAGTAGCCCTTTGTCAGTTGTGTAGTTTTAAATATTCTCCCCTCTCTGCAGATGGGCTCTTTGCTCTGTCACTTTGTTTGCTGTGTGGAAGCCATGCAGTTTGTGTTTGCCCCCAGGGGTTTTTGGGGTGTCCCCTCTGCCAACCCTCACACTAAGGTCCTCAAGCTTCTCCCTTGCATTTGCTTTTAGCAGTTCTGCTGCTCGGGGCCTCCTGCTCCAACCCTTATTCTCTTGGAGCTGATTTTCCTAGGTTTCCTAAGGACCCAACTTCCTGCTTCTGCCCATGGAGATCCAGTTTTCCCACAACCACTTACAGACCTCAGTCCCCTCCTGCGGGTGTCCTCGACACCTTGGTTGAAACCTGGATGGTGGTGACTGTGTGGCTTTTCTTCTGGTTTGTGGACTCTGCTCCAGTGGCTTCTGGGTCTGTGTCTTCGCCAGTGCCAGGCTGTTCGGGTACTGCAGCCTTGGACTTGGTGTTGAAGCCAGGCAGAGTGAGAGCTCTGGCTATATTCTTTTATTCCAAGCAGCTTTCATTTCGAACTCCCTTCCTGCAAGCCAAAGACGTCAACGTGGATGGTGTGAAATTGCTGTTTCTGGTAAACGAAGCACATTTTACAGCTTTTTAGGGAATGCACCAGAAAAATTATTGGTGTTTCTGGTAAATTATGCACATTATACAGCAATTTTTTAATTATGAAAATGTTAGTGAAGGGGTGCTTTGGGAGGTTTGGAATGCATTATGAGTGTTTCCATTATTTGTTTAGGGAAAAATAGTCTCGACTCATGCCCAACCCCGGCTGCAGCCAGCCCTTGGGAGCTGAGTGCCTAAGTCCAGGTTCCACTGCATTTCTTATTAGCAATTTTCATATTCTTTGGTTTCAGCTTGTAAGTGAATTATTGAAGAATTTTGGTGACCAGTGTAAAATCCTCAGGAGGGAATTCCAACAGCTGCTCCTCTTGGTGGAGTTTGCTGCAGATCATGGTCTCTCAGCAGGAGTTATGTCCTACTGTGTCCTGCAAGTTGGCCTGTGTGGTCAGAGACACCAGGTCCCATTTAAAATTTTTGTTTTAGCAGGCACTTCCCTGCTTTGGTTCAACAAAGAATCCTGGACTTTCTTTGTGGGCGGTAACTCTGGCAAAATTTAGTTTTAAGGATGTTTTGGTGTTGTTTTGACCTCGGCTTCATCGATGCTTCTGGGTCTCCTACTGGTCACTGCCCATGTGGCTGCTGGCATGGCCTGGCCATGAGTGTCTCCAAGGTTTTGAGCAGTCTTGGGCTTGAGGCCAGAGGTTTCCTTGGGGACGGGGCAGTTGTGGCAGGGTATCTCTCTGGGGCCCATATTGGGGCTGGCAGTGGGAGCTCCTGGAGGGGGGTGGGCTCCCCATGACATGGAAGAACTCCCACAGGCTCAGAAGCTGAGCGGTTGGTTGCCTTTGTTGGTGGGCAGAAGATACTAGGTCTGGAGGGGTGTGAGCTGCCCTGGCCCTGTGTGGTGTCCCAGTTCTGGGGTCACAGCAGCTCAACTGCTCCCTGCACTTGCAGAACCCCCTGGGGATCCCCTGTACTGGACCCAGGTTTATGGGTGGATCAGGGACAAACAGGAGAGCCAGACCACCTCTTGCTAGGTCCCCAAGTCCACCAGATCACGTTTCAGTTAGAGACGTGAGGAGGAGTTGTTGTGAGCAGTGGTGGTAAGCACCAGGCACCAAGCTGGCAGACTCGAAGTCCTCTGGAGAAACAGCAGCTGCGCGGCACGTGGGCTGTGTGCAGATGTTGATCAGCACAGGCAGCACGGGTCTCGGTCGCCTCAGACCGCCAGAAGCCCTGTGGCCACGAGGACGTGGTTCCAGGCACAGGGGTCAGGGGAGGGCAGCTTCCCTACTCCAGAGGGAGCAGTGACAGTGAGCTCTCCACGTCTCTTTACCAATGCTCTGATGTCACAAAAGTGCCTCTACATCCCAGGAGGAACAACCTCAAGAATCCTGCAGTCTCTGAGCCAGAACCAAGCCCTGGTCCACTCCTGGCTCCTGTGAGCCCTTGCACAAGTTCCAGGGTTATCCATGGCCACTGTCCATGTGACCCTCTCCTGGTGGCCCCAAGCTCTGCCCTGCTCCAGATCCCAGCTGACTGTCACAGACCTGTGCCAGTATGCAAAGGACTGTGGTCTCACTGTAGCCCTGGCCTTGTCCCCACCCCACAAGGCCACAGGGCCCTTTCCTTCCAGAGCCCCTGAGAGCTCACCACCAGCCTGGCACAGGCATCAGGGTGCTGTGGCATGGGCATCATCCCACTGGGCAAAAACCCGTTGGCACCTTGAAGGAAAGTCAAGCTCCAGGGGGAAGGAAGGGAAGATGGGACGCAGGGACAGAGGACACAGGGTGGGCTGGAGGCATAATCTTTGGTGATGGGATGTCTTAAGGACTTCCTCTCTAGCCAGAAGTGGCTCTGAATGCTGAGCATCTGCCCACAGGGCAATTTCATTAACTCTGGCTAAGGCAGGAAGCTGGAGGTCTATTGTGTATGAAGGTGGGACACATACGCTTTGAGATCTCTGGACATTGATTTCTGCGAGCCTAAGCCTTTCAAAGTGCAAGTGAACCTTGCAGAAAAAACCAAGAACAAAGAGGAATTGGTAGCTAGAAACAAGGACATCCTGGTTACCAAGTTAAGTGAACACCAACCCTTTGCCACTTCTGACAAACATTTGCTCGGGTAACTCACAGACTGCTATGCTGTCATAAAAACATGCGTGAATAAAGACCAACGGTGACGTGGTGTCAGTGATGTGGAATTCAGTGCGTGGTTTTACACATCTGGCCACATGGAAGGAGCAAAGCTTTTTGATGACCAGGAAGGGGTTGCCTAGAAGGGGGTTTTTGTGTCACCTGGCATGGGGACCACAGTTGGGTGTTCCTGATCGTTTTATTAGCACCAAAAATAACACATACTCCTACCACTTCTTTTATAGTGCATTCAGTGACACAGGTGTGAAAGACCTGAATCACTACAGCTTCTGTTTCAGAGGCATGATATTTGAGAAAAAACATCCTGGCTATTAAAAACAATAAAACAACGCAAAGCAATGCAAGCCAACCAGGTTGGTGGTGCACACCTGTAATCCCAGCTCTCTTAGGCGGGTGAGGCTGTAGAATATCAAATTTAAACCCCACTGGAGAAGTTTCCTAAGACTCTCTTTAAAACCAAAACAAAATTTTTAAAAATCCCACCAAAACAAAAGCCTAATCAAAAGGGGTTGGATGTAGTTTGGTATGAAGCCCTGAGTTTAATCACAGGACCGCCAAAAAAAAAAAAAAAAAAAGCCTAAAAACCCAAACCAGGCACTTGGGGTAAAAAGAGCTCTTTTTCTCCTGCCTTTATCACTGCTATGGACTTTGTATTATTCTTCTATCTAAATAAAACACAGATTCACTGAAGGAAGTGGGGACAGCCAGGGGCAGTGATGGGTACTGCTGCCTCCCCTGGGCAGTGCCCACTTGATGTCCTGAGGTATCACCCACCCACCTATTTGCCAGGGCACCAAAACTTCTGGTCACTCTTGGAAAGTCGGCAGCTGATCCCTTTTCTCTTTTGCTTCTTTTTTCTCGGAGGGACCCTGGACCCAGGCCCTGCCACGCAGCCGGCTCTGGGCCTTCCATCAGGAGATCCCTGTATGCAGCCCAGGGACCACACGAGCAGTCCCAGGACATGGGAACCGCGCTGCAGACCACAGGGATAAACAACTCAGGTTCAGTGACAGTGTGGGGCTGTGCTCTATCTGGCGGTGCTATCATTTCAATCAAAATGTAGAACAATACAATCCAGTAGTTTCGAGAGGACACAGGCGACTGCACTTAGTCATTTAATAAAAAGCGCAGGAGGGTGGGGTGCCTCCTCCTGACAGGAGGGCCACGCTGCAAACCCCATTACCTGCTCTAATCGTATTCAGAGGCCTGAATGCAGGAAATTGTCTATTACTTTTTATTAGTGGAAGCTGTTATGCAGGATACAGACTATTGCACTGTTTTTTTCTTTGTTCGTTTAATTAACAAAAGCATGAAATTTCCCTATTGGCAGCTTCGGCTACGCGGCTTCTATTGCCTTTCCTGCTCCGAGCAGGGATTTTATTCATTTCTTTTGTCTCCTTTGAAATGTTTTATTTTTTTTTTAAGGGTGATGATTTTCAAGACCTGCAAATCATCACAAGCAGAAAAACATAATTCAGGGGCAGATAGATAGTCTCTAAAGTGCTGAGGCAGCTGAAAAAACACCGCTGCACTTTTGTGGCCAAGTTTCCCTTTCAATCCTCAGACTTTTACAGTCCCCAGGGAGGGCGACGGGGAGAGGGCTCTGCTCTGTGTCAGGCTGATAAAAACGACAAGGCCAGCTCTATCCATCAGCCTGAGAGCCACCTCAGCGCGGGGCGGCGCGTGTCCTCCACTCGCTCCCCATTGGACATTGACTGCAGCCCCTCAATACCCCGTTCCAGGTAATCAATGAGCACACTGTTCTCCCTGAACTGTATTTACTTTGTAGCGATTGATCCTTTCAAAAAGGAAGCGATCCATTATCTTTCAATATTTTTGATCATTCTGAATAGCCAAGCAGATCTGTGAAACCAAAACTAATTGGAATGAGCCCTCCAGCGCGTGGTCATTTTCCCCGATCCATCAGATGCTGGAAATGAGCTGTAGGAGAGATGGAGGCGGATACGGACAGACACATGCCTCCGCCATGACTCCGGAGGACAGCCACCTTCCCCAGGGTCTACCCAGAGCTGACGTCCGCCCGTAGGAAGCAGGGTGACGATGTGTGCCGTGGTGGCTTAGGGGACAGTGAGACCACCAGAACCAAGTCATTCTCAGGACAGGAGCTAATGGGGATGTTCCTGTCCTCTTGAGAACTGATCCAAGATTATAGTTGAGGACAAGAAGGCCTCACCTCAGAGAAAGTTTCAGATGCAGGATACAGCACCCCAGAAGAGAAGGACTCTGGGGCAAGACCTGGGAGAAGATTGGGGCACTACAAACTGGGGCCAGAATAAACCTTGCCTC
>PVKN010023510.1:0-14758 GCA_004027915.1 Capromys pilorides
TTAGGACCATTGCCTTAGCCATCTTGTACACATACATGTATGGTTTCATTCTTGCTTCTCAACTATGTAAACTTTTAACCAATAGCAAAATTTTCACCTTACCTTAAGTACAAAGAACTATTTGCTCTTACCCCAAGTTGCCTCCCTTTTCTTTTTCTGACATCATCAGTTCTGTGCTTCTTTCTTCCTTCTTTCCAGTCCCATGTTGGAGTAGCACAAAGGGCAAAGAAGTCCTGTGGCCCCATTGTCCTTCCTTCCCTGCCACTTTTGAGTTCATTACATATAGTGACAGATACTTAAGTAATGTGCCACCACTTAATTCTAATATTCTTTGTAAGAACATTTTTATTTTTAGTTCATTAAAAAAACCAAAATTTTCTAACAAGATAAGAGAAAAACAACAGTTAATACATTGTGTATCATTCTTTCCAACGTAGAGTACAAAACATAGGCAGAAAAGATGCTTGCTTACAAAGAAGAGGCAGATAATAGCACAAAACTTTCATGTCGATGAACTAAGAGAAACTAGTCATATGAATAAACCAATTAGCCTATATATTAAAAGATTTTTAAAATAATAGAAAGATAATTTGGGGAATTATTTTAATTTCTCCCTGCTTCCTAATCATGTATCATCTATTTTCCCCTCTATCTATATATAATATGCGTATAGATATATGGAGAGCTAGATTCTTTTGAATTTCTCAAGTAAGAGAAACCATGTAAAATTTGATCTTAAGTGTCTGACTTATTTCACTTAGCATTACATTCTCAAATTACACCCATTTATCTATAAATGCCTCAGGTTTTTCTTTCTTTATAACAGAGTAATATACTCCGTCGTGTGTGAATAGCATTCTTAAATTTGTTACCTTCCAATGTCAGTTCTCTCGATCCTAAAAGATCATCTCTTTCCACGTAGCTAAGTCCACAGGCCATTGTTATTTTCCTTCTGCATTGTTGTGTCACGGTGAGCACTTTCCAACAGCCTCTGCTTGACCACTTTCCAGCTGTTCCTCACTATTGTATCTCCACGTAAGAACAATACATGTACTTGCATCACATTTTTCTCCTTTGCTTTGTCTTATAAGATTAGAAGTATGAGAGGCTCTGAGTTCATAGGCCAGCTGCAGTCCAATTCATCTACTGAAATATGTGGGCCTGTTCTTTCTTCCTATTTCTCCCTCTGTAATTGGGTGTAAAACCATCTTGACATGTGTATACCTGGTGTGTATGACAAGGAAAGAAAACCAGAAAATATTTTTAATTATTTGAAGGTGACCTAAGTTCTGTTTCTTAAGTTAGGTATTATCTGTAACACTGCCTAATGTAGCTCAAGTACAGGAAGCAGTTTCTTTTGCTTTTTCAAGTCATGGTTTGTTCAATGTCTAAGCATCATCCTTTTAAAAAAAAATAAGGAAAATTTCAGGCTTTATTAGGTTCAATTCACTGTGAGTCTCTTTTCTAGGTTGACCCTTTCTTCCCTAAAGCAAGAAAAAATCCTTTTGCTGTTGGCAGAAGTTGATATTTTAAAAAAAGACAGAACGAAGGAAATTAAGAAAACCAGACACTTTTCTTGATTATTTGTTCTCAAAAAATAGAAGGATGGAGGTATTTTAAATGAGAAAAATAAAGGTAGAGCTTTAGCTTCCACAAAGCAAATATTGCTGCTTTATTTTCCACACAGCTAATAAAATATTCCATGCATAGAGAGTTTGAAATATTGTTGCCTGGCCATTTTGGTCTGAAAAGCTAATGAAAATAATCCAATAAGAAATTCATGTGAAAGAACGTATTTTGCCTTCATAATAAATTACTATGTAGTGGTTAGATGAATCTACTGAGAAAAACTGACAGCAGCTTTAAATATTCCAATGTGCAGATCCCTTGTGAGCTTTTGTTAGAAAAAGACAGCACTACCCGAGTACTTTGTACCGTAAGCCAATAGCAGGTCCAGAACCCACGGGGCCAGGCCAGAGGTGAAGAACGTGCAGAAGGGATCAAGAGAGGCCAAGAATCTCCCAGAGAGACCAAGAGAGTCATCCTGGGAACTGGACTAGGGAAACCAGTATGGGGTATGGAACGGCTACCTAGCCAAAGCTTCTGTGGTGCATTTATGAATTCTGAGAAACAAGCCAACCCAGAACTAAGTCATAGCAAATTCCAGTGATCAACCAGGAGCTAACATGAGTTGCTTAAAGGCAGTGAGCAAGAAGTTGCCCCCATCTGACAGTAAACCAACCAACCCGAGGGTCATGACACAATCAGATTCTGTGAGGCAGAGCTGGCTGCCTATTAGAAATATTTTACCTTCCGCCTGTTACTTTCTCGTAGGTGGCTTCTTCTCACCTTTTAAGCTTTAAGATTTCCTTCCCTATGAAACAAAATTGCTTTGGTACAGGGAGGACCACAGGGCGTGATTTGTGTCACGTCAGAAAGAGATTGGACTTGAGGCCTAGGTTGGTCCAAACTAGGTGCACTGTCAAAGGTAATGTGAGGGTGCCCAAACCATCACGTATAAGGTGTGAGGAGTGCAGAGATGTGACCACCCCTATACTTGCTGACATCATTTGTCTCAACATTCCAAGGTGATCTATTGCTCCCTTCTTGCACATGAGATATAAAATTGATTTTCCCCAAAAATATGAAATAGCGGCCAGGCATGGTGGTGCATGCTTGCAATCCCAGCACCGTGAAGGACTGAGACAGGAGGATGGCAAATTCAAGCCCAGCCTGTGCAACTGACCAACTTGGTAAGACCCTGTTTCAATATTAAAAAAGAAAGAAAGAAGGGCTGGAAATATAAAATATAGCTCAGTAGAGCTCTGTTTTCTATCTCTGTGCTGACAAAAACGGTAGATCTGCTTTTCAGAGTCCGTCTGTCTATATGGCAATTGTATTCCCATTTGGCAGCTGTGTTCGCTTCTCACTGCTGCCACAAAATGAGTGATCAAAAACAAGCTTTGAGGGAGGAAAGATTTCTTTCAGCTCATAGCTTCAGAGTTGATTGGTTCTGTTACTTCTAGGACTGGGGCAGTACGCTATAGAAGCTCATGGAGGACAGAGCCTACTGTAGCTTACCCATCATGCTGTGTGTTCAGAGGTAGGGCTCTGGGAAATGATTGGATGGTGAGTGCTTGGAATTCACTGATTGACTGATCCATTAATCATTTATAACTCAAAGTCATTATTGAAGTTGACAGGTTGTTAGGAGGTGGGGTGTAGTTGAAGGAAGTGGTTGCTCAGAGGGGCACCACTCTGGGGACTGTCTTGACCCTGGCTCCTTTCTCTACGGCTCTTTCACACCCTCTGCTTCCTGGCAGCTAGGAGATGAACAGCTTGCCTCTGTCACTCCATTTGTCATGACAGTTCCCCCTCAGAACCAGCTAACTGCAGACAGAAACCTCAGAAACAATGAGCTGAGCTAAATGTTCTCTTTCAAGGTGTGTGGTCAGACAACTGGGGGTAACACATCTATTCATATCATGGCTGCCTGGAAGCAAATAAAGAGAGGAGAATGCTAGTCCCAGGATCCCCTTCAAGAGCATGCCACCTATGGCCTGACTTCCTCCCATGCGTCCTCACCTGCCAAAGGCTCCTCTGTCTTCTAATCACACCACATGCTGGCACCTGAACTTTTAACGCATGAGCCTTTAAGAGACACTTAGGATTCAAGCTGTAACAGCAGCATTTTTTATATTATTAATGTACAAAACACACTGCTATTCTTGGATAGTACTGGTTCTTTCCTTAATACTGAAAATAATTTTCTGTGTTGATCTAATTGCCCCAGAAACTGCTGCCAGGATAGCACGATTCGCAATTTCACATTTAGTGAAAAGTGCATGGTAGTGTTGAGAATTGAACTGATTTCTCTCTAGCACTCAAGAACAAGTCCTTTCCCTCTGCTCAATTTCCCTTCTCTTATTTTAAGCTGTCACCATTTCCTTGCAAGACATCCTGAACTGTATTTGCTCTTGGGGAAGATAATTAATGAAGACGGTGAATTACTCTAAGCAAAGGTAATACTCCTTCTCACCAGGTAATGTGGGGGTTGTATCTGCGATATTTTGGAGATATAATGAGATCCTAGGAAGTCATTAGATATTTCTAATCAGCCATAAAGGGAGGATAAAATTAAAATAGAATAGAAATAATTCTGGGAAGATGGAATCTTACAAAACCTTTCAAAATAAGCCAATATTATTGAGACTACAGGACTTTGTTTCCTGCCTTCTTTGACTAACTAATGAACCAGATCAAAAAGTATCCCTCAGAACTCCTGTCCATTAGAAAACACAGAAGGTGGCCTCTTTGGAAGTTGGGTCTTCATGGAATCAATTAGCTAAGATCAGGTTACACTGGATTAGAGTGGTCCCTAAATCCAGGGACTGGGAGTGTAAAAGGGAGGAGATTCAGACACAGACATGTAAGAGTCATAGGGAGTGAGGCCATAGGCCATAGGATGAAGAGACAGAGATTGTAAGAAGGATGCAGCTGCACACCAATGCCATGAGCTGCTGCAAGCCTTGCGAAGCTAGAAGAGGCCAGGAAGTACTTCTATGGAGCCTTCTGCAGTGCAGCCCTTGGCTCCTTGACTTTGGGCTTCTAGACCCTTGACAAACGAGAGCCTAAATAGACCTCTTGCTTTAAGCCAACCCACTTGCAGTGCTCTATTATGGCAGCCTCAGGGAATGGATCCACCCACTTTCACTGGCATATTCGGTCATCTCTTTGAGTACTCTAAAAAGCATAGGGTTTTATAGAATGGAACAGGAAAGAGTGACATGCTAGCAGCTGCCAAAATCATTGCACAAAGAGGCTCCTCTTTGTTAGGGGACAAACAGGGTGGATCAAGAACTTCAGCAGAAAGCAGACAAGGAAAGGAGAGCAGATCTGAAATAGAACACTGAGACAAACACTGCTTTAGCCTCTGTCTAGGAGCTCAGGTTGATAGCGATCAGCACTGCTGGTTTTTAAACAATCATTTAAGAACATTAACACTCTTGGAGAATGCCATAAGAATTAACTAAATTATTCTATTAAGTTAGACAGTTTACGTAAACAAATCAATTTTCCTAATAAAACATTACTTGATCTTTTATTCAGATGCACTTAAACGAAATATGCAGTGGATAAATGAGTGCTTTGAAATAAACTTCAAAACAGAGATTTGCATGACAGTGTTCCTAAAGTCAACGGCAAATGTATGTTTATATTAGTTCAAGCCAGAGACCCTTTTAAAATGTATTTGTACAAACAGTTCTTTGTTTCTTTTCATAAAACTTTTAGAGAATCCTTTCAAGAATCTTTAGAAAAACAAAGCTTACCTCACAATTGATTGCTTTCTCAGAATAAGTGAGTAGGAATCTTGGATGGAGTGTTGGGATCCCCACTAGTCTCATTCATTATAAAGGAAAGAAACAAAAAGACCTCACAGTTTAATAAAAGAAGTCTCATGTCGAGAACCAGGAAACTTGAGCAGAATTACAGCCCAGGCTCTGACACTGATTGGCTCTGTGACTTCAGTCAGTGAGTTCATCTCTCCCTGACTCAAGTGGTGACTTGTTTATAGCCATTTGACTGCGGACAAGTTCCATAACAGTGCTGTATCTCGGTCTTCTCAGCCATCAAATGAAAATCATAACATTTTCCTTGGTGTTGGTATGAATAACAGCAATGAGCATTAGCAATTGCTGTGTTAAATGCCGCTTGAGGGTAGGGGTTCCATCTTAATCATCTTGATATCTCTCAACTTAGTAATTGCTCAGTAACAATTTATCAGTCTGAATTTACACTTTCTTCACAAAGTTTATGCAGTTCTTAGTTGATTGAGGTTGTGTTCATTATTAAATATTTTAAAATTCAAATATCTGGGAAAATAAGAGAACACATCTTTTGGGAAAACATCTGTGAAAAAGGCATTCCCACAAGAAAGTTTCTACCAGGTTGAAAAACATTTTTAAGAATCTCCCTCCGTAGGGGCCAGAGGCCTCAGCCTCTCCCCACACCCATCTCTGCTGTCTCAGAAGGGCCTGGGATCCTCCCACCATCTGCAGTCTCCTCACGGTCTTTATCCCCTCCTCCTCTTCCTTCTTCCCTTTCCCAGCCCCTCTCCTCACTCAAGCCCATTCTCCCATCTCACCAGAGGCCTCCCTCTCCCCAGAGAGCTAATAGTAAAGTCTTTACTGCTTTCACTTTATTGCTTTTAGCTCTGGAAGCAGCATGCTTTCAGAGTATAATTATATTCCATTAATAAATATTATCTCTAAGAGACTAGCTAATAGCTTTTTTGTGATGCTCTCTCTAATTCTGTAGCTGCTAAATATATGTGTCAACTAGAATCCTGAAGTAAATAAAATTTTAAACTGATTCCTGTAGGATGATGTTGGATCTTGAGAGAACCTCACACTGTTCAGATAAGAACAGTTGACTTCATGAGCTATGAGCCAACAGTGAAATTAAAAATATAATATAACTGAACATTCTGAAGTCTTTAAGGACCCTAAGAAATTAAAAATTAAACTCAACACATAAAAGTCAGTTCCTTTGTGAGGAAGATGGGTTGCTCAGCCTCCAGAGGTTCATGTGGACAGCTTCAAGTTAGCTTTTACTAATTCTGAAAGAAATAGCCTTCAACCTTCACAGCAAGCAGTTTAAAGATTTGTGAAAAATACAAATATCAAGTAGCTCTATGCCTTCTGTAGAGAGTCAGTACAAGAATGGCTCCTCAAAAAATGCACCAATGAATAAAATGAATCTGCACTGTGGGAGGCTGAAGCCAGAGAATCAGACTTGAGACACATTGGCAGCTTAGCCATTTAGGGAGACATAGTCTCAGAATACAACTAAAGAAGGTGAGGCTGTTGCCTAGCATGAAAGATCCTTCCCAGTACAGAAAAAAAGAAAAACGAATGGAAGAAAGAAGAAAGAAAGGAAGGGAGGGAGGGAGGGAAAGAGGAAAGGAAGGAGGGAAGGAAGGAGTTCTGACATTTAGTTGTGGAGTACTAAATGGTGTTTGGATCCTGTTTCTACACAGAGAATCTCCTACATACAGCTATGTCCAATATCCCTCCGAAACCAGGCACTATTTTACATTAGCAAACATCTCCATACTTTACCCGAGGAGAATCATTTTCTTAGGAAGTGGTGAGGTACTGTGTCCTGAGGGCAGAGCTTCAAGGATTTATGTAAAGGGGCGCTTATCCATTTGACAAGCTGTGACAGTTTCTGCTCACAAGGTAGACAGTAGTTGCAAAAGATAAGTGAAGTTGCACAACAGAAGTACCTAAAACAGGAACTAACACAACGTGCGTGATCGGTGCGTATTTTCTATTATAATGTTAGCTTAATTACTACTTAGAATTTTTGAAATTTAGAATAATCACTGTATTCCACTATTTACAATTATTATTTAACTGTTTCTTCGTGTTATCTTCAAGCTCAAGCGCTGCCAAGCTGCTGCCTGAAGAGATGTCGCCTACGCCTTGTCCTCGTGACTCCACGAAGCACAACTTGTTTGCTCTAGGAGGAGAGAGAAAAGTATTTTCTTTTAACTAAAGGGTCGAGAAAAGAACAAAAACAATTAAAGCCTGAAATGACATATAATACAGAATGCAGCATTCCAAAGTGACTTGCTATGACTTGTGAGGGAAAGAGTTACAAGTCCCTTAGGTTCTGTGGTCCCTAGGGACACTGTGGAGTCCCTGAGAACCCTCTATTCTTGGAGCGCAAGGAATTCAGGCACTTGTCCCTCCTCAAAACTGTGGCTTCTGTTGCCAGCTACTGAGGTTCCTGCTTTCTGAGCACTGTAGCTCTCCACACTTCCTGTTTCCTGATCTCTCTAGCAAACAACCGTTCTTTATCCAGCAGTTTTACTGCTAATCTCTATAAGGAAAGGATTGGTGCTAGTAAATTAACTAATTAATCAGGAAGTGGCAGAATTCCCAGAATTCTCAGGGAAGTATGAGACTTGGAGCTTTCACACTTTTCTGAGATGGAGCCCAGGTCCCAGTCCGTCTGCATCAGACTTAAAGGTTAAAATAAAATGAATTTCTATGTTTTTTCTTTTTGAGGACTTTTCAAAAATAAGGAAGTGGATATAATTAAGGTGGACCAATTAGGCTTTGCTCAGTTGAGCAGTTTATAATTCAGAGAATTCCTAAGCTTATATGTTTCATGTGGGGCCATTTTCGATGTACTTGAAAAGTCACTAGATGAAGACCACTTATTTAAGGATACAGTTCCCACCCCAAATCAGGGAAATCTTAAATTTTCATGTGCACCACAATTCCCTGAAGGGCTTATCAACCTGGAAAGTCCGGGCCCTATTGTCAGAGGTTCAGTGGGTCTTGGGGAAGGGCTATGTAATACTTCATTTATTTCCCACTCATTCCCAGGTGAAGCTGATACTGTTGGTATCACACTATGATAGTCACTGACTTACGGTCATTTTATCTTGGCCCCTCAATCTTCTGGTCAAATAAGGGGGAGCCTTTCTACAGAAGGAATCCAGAGTTACGCATATGGAAATAAAAAGAAAGAAAGGTACACTCTGAGAGAGACCCGGATGAGAATGTTCAGTCAGAATCCACAGACTCCAAAGCCAGCTTCCACCCTCCATTTCGCAGATATGTACAAAAATTTAGAACTGTGATCTTTGCTAAACTAGTGGGAGTTGGATTAGTGCAGCAAATAAGACAGCCAGTAACATCTCAGTAAAATTTATAGTTATGAAAGAATCCATTCCAGTGAATTTCCCATTATGCCTTGTAGATTATTGGAGAAGTTATTTCTTCACATGGCTTTATAGGCTTAGCCAACAACAAATACCCATTATAACCTGACAAACACCATTTGTCTTTTTATGGAGATCTGATGGTGGTTCAAGCAGATGGAAATTCCCCAGGTAGATTTAGGGACAAGAGACAAAGTTGAACATATGTTTGGCCAGCCCAGAATCACCCATGCATTTATTCAACTAATATTTATCAAACACCTACCATGTGTTACTATGACATATCTAGAAATAAAACAGTGAAAAGATCTGTCCTGTCTACTCGGGATCGCGGCAGTTGGCACTTATACTACAGTCAGGTCAGCGCTCGGCAAGCATCAGAATGGTACTGTCGGCCCCGGAATGCACAAACAGAGAGCCCTGGGGTGCCTACTACTGCATCGCACTTCTATCTTTCCCATTTTGTGAGTCAGTGCTATTTTTGCCAAAGTCAGATAAACCATCACTGAGACAGTTTAGAGTGATGGTAACAGTGAGGTTGATAGATTTTAGTGGTGCAGGGGAAGAGCTTCGAATAGACTTTGATTTGAAGGCGTAGCTCCATGCCAATTTGTATAGTAAGTTACACTAAGCAAATATCTCTGTCTGCCTTAGTTTCTTTATTTAAAAATTTAACTATTTCTTTTAAACTCTGTGATCTCAAGGTAAAGCAAGGAAATTGACTCTGTAAGCCGACAGATGAACATATATTATATTTTATTGTGGAAGGAAGGAAAACACTGAAGTTTAGACATATTTGGCTAAGGATGAACTCCATACCTTCTAGTTGAGTACTGGATTAGCAAAAGCCTTATGATAAATGCTCTCATCATAAGATCAACTCCACAGTTTCATGAAGAATCAGGTGAGCTAATAAGCCTAAAGTCCCTAGGATAATTCCTTATCCCTCAAAACAATTCAGTAGGGAGAGATCATACTAACTTGTGGGAGGAAAAGGAATGAACTCACTCCCTCTCTGCAGGTCAAGCCACTGCTTTCCTGATGACTTGAACCTCCCTACTGTATCCTGTCCTCATTTCCTTGTGTGAACAGGTAACAACCATATAGTGAATGGTTATCATGTGAGGTATAAGAACTTTGACAATGTGTGGGAACACAGGAGAATGCACTGCACTCTCTTCTCCTAGTGTGACACCTGAAAAAGGTTTAATAAAAAAATGATTACTCTGCATTCAGTTTCTGTCATTTAGGAGTCTTCACATCAACTGGCAGCAATTTGTGTTAGGTGGCTTAACTAACATCACATTCCTTAAAACAATGAGACAAATGAGACCCTTATATTCACCATTTCTGGAACAACCAAAGCACATAGATATCAAAGCAAACCTCCATACTCTGAGGTGAGAGGGCTGCCAGACACTCTATTCCAGAACGTTCTGGGGTGGGGGTGGGAGGAGGGATGCCACGTGAGTATCTGAAATGACTCCACCCAAAGAGAACTATGCAGAAGCAGATTTTTAAGAGAAATTAAACAGAAAAGCTACTGTAGAGACTAACTATTCTCCACTTGACACTTCAGTGGTAAATCATTTATTTGTAGCTTTGTGTTACAGTTAGTTGCCTAGATAAAATTATATCATACAAGAATTATTCTAATTGATATATGTTTATCTTAGTGAAAAGGAATATTGCAGACGCTTTGACTCCAACTTGTTTTGCTTCTTTTAGGTACCATGACTACTAAAATATGGAGAATATTAATTAAATCTGTGTGATTTCATGGGCAACTAAAACACAGCACACACTTACTGATTGAGAACTAATTTCATTTTTTTTCAATCCTACTCTATATCTGCAGATTATGTGTGCTAACATCTTATTGCTATAGAAATAAGCTTTAATTACTTTCAGAAGGATTTTTAAAACTTTTTACCATATTCTTTCTCATAGCTAATATCAAATCTAGATTTTTATTTGTTTTCTGAAAACCTGGTAGCACTGGATCTAAATTCCCTATGGGTGCTATTTATAGATGTCCTCTAAAGTGAAGCCTTTCTCTATCCCCTTTGCAACATCTCTGCGTCTAGATCTACATCATCCACAACCACATCCATATCCACATCTACGGCCAAGTCCACATCCATGTCCACATCTGTGTCCATGTCCTTGTCCACCTCTAAATGTACATTTAAATTGCTCGAGATTCCACTTAGCCAGCTTCACCCAAGTTCTTCTCCCTCCAGCTTCTGGAAACATTTGAAAACGTTCCCAATTCCATATTTTCTACTGAACAACTGCACTTAACATACCTTCTCCAACTCCCTCCCAACCTCAAAGTGACTTAAGAATCTTCCCTTGGTGCCAGTCTGTCTACCTCAGTGCAGGATCTCAGGGAGAGCAGAGCATATCTTAGTTATTTACTATTTTTCAGAGAGCCTTAGAATGATGATTAGAATATTCAATGAAAAGAAGTGTAAGTATCAATCAATAAACACTTGGCAAACACTTGTGGGGAAATCATAGAGTAACCCATGACTTACTTGCTCAAAGTATGTTGTTGATTTATGGAATCATAGGGCAAACATTGGTGATTTCCCCCAAGCTTTTCAGGGCCAGCCAAACAGCTCAGTGGATTAAAGTACCTGCAAGCAGACGCAGGAGCTGGACATTCAATCCCCTGGCCCATCATGCTGGCCCCGCCCCTGGGGTATGCTAAGACAACAATTGAGACTGGGCATGGTGGTGTGTGCTTATAATTCCAGCTCTTGGGAAGTAGGCAGATTACTACAAGTCTGATCTAGTAGTGAGGCCCTGAACACCCTGTAAACCCTCCCCTAAAATACAAAAACAAAAAAAAAAGGAATCCCATAAAGGCCAATTTGGGGGCCTGCATCTTAGCTCAGTTGTTTAAGTCCCTGGGGCAAATGCAGGCAGTTGTAGGGCACCAGGGTTTGATCCCCAGCTCCACAAGCCTTACCTGGCCCACCTGTAAGGCAACCTGAGCTAGCCAAAAAAGAGTCCTTCCCAAGCTTTTCATCCATATGGTTGAAGCACAGTAGGTATAGCTTGTAATAAGAACAAACCACATTTCAGCACAAAGAAGTGCTTAGCTCCCAGGTAGCATTTCATTTACTGATTGGAAGGAACAGAGACCACCTCCAAATTTCTCTGTAAATCTTCATTCTAAAAGTAGATGAGTGATGACTTCCACGTCATGAAATCAGTACCATTTAAAAATGAGAGTATTTTAGTGAGAATCAGAAAATCATCTGAGCACTAATGAAACAAGATTTTAACACAAAAGAAAATTCATCAAATTGTTCAAGATTCTGAATCCTATGTTTATATGTTAGCCCTCTAAAAACACACTTAATAATTCAAAGGCACCAAAAAGTCAAGGAAACAAGGACAGTGGGCGAAAGTAACCAATAACCAACAGATTTCACTAAATCTCTGGAAAACAGGAAAACAGAAAAACAGATGGGACATGCCTGTGAACCACAGCCATGAGAGTCGTTGGGGTCGATTAGAGACTGGAGAGGCTATGATCAGACAGCTAGAGTCCTGGAGGGAATCTGGGGTGAGGTGGTATAGATATTGGTCTGGAACTTGGAGACAACAGAATCCAATGAGTGCATAAATGGAAAAGGAGTGAGCCAGCCAAATCCATCTCCCTAGTTCTGACCTTTGTATGCTACCTCAGGAGCAAAGGCATCTAGTGAATATTAGCACACACAAGAATAAAGTCATCTCATTCTGACTATTGAAGAAAACCCTCCCTTGACACTCCCATATCTTCTCATGTGAAGGCCCAGGCTCTACCTGTGTAAGCAGATGTTATGGCTTGCATGTACTTGTCCCCACAGAGCTTCAAACAGTCATAGAGGAGCAGTTCTAGAGTTTGTGATTAATTCATGATCCAAGGCTGGGATTATGAGTCTGAGTACTGCTGGGATTATGGATGTGAGTGCTATACTCAGCCTGGGGCAGAGAGCCTGGATGTAATATTAGAGAGACAGAGAGACAGACTTCCTCTCTGTTGCCATCATTGCTGCTACTCCTCCCTCTGCTCTCTGCCCTTCACCACCACCATCAAAGGTTGCCCTCTGCCACCGCTGCTCTGCCTTGGAGCCAGCCAAGTATGGACTGAAACCTCTGCCAACTGTGAGCTAAATAAACCTTTCCTTCCTTCATTTTGGGTGTCAGGTATTTGTCCCAGCAATGAGAGAAGAGTAACTGAGATAGCAGAATGCCCTGTTAGAATTTCCACCCAGTAAAACAGCCTATTGGAAGGCAATATAGCAAAGATTCAAGGATAGAAGTAAAGGTAATGGAAGACAGTGTATCAATTGAACTATGATAGATGATTAATAAGTGATCTAAAAATAAAATGAGCTAGGATTAAATTTAAAGAATGTACAAGTCAATTATTTAAATTTATAAAAATAACAATGAGAAAGCTAAAAACAGAAGTGTTGCCTATAACAAGAAAAAAGATAGAGCAGAGAGAATTCTGTTATCTATAAGTTCCTTGGTTTTATTAAGTAGATATATTTCCATTGATTTTAAAATTCTAGGGCCAGGGATATAGCTCAGTGGCACAGCACCTGCCTGTAAGCACAAGGTCCAGAGTTTCAATTTCCAGAACAATAATAAAAAATCTGTATGTGGTGGCACATGCTGTAATCCCAGGACTCAGGAGGCTGAGGCAGGAAGATTGTTGCAAGCCTGAGACCAGCCTGGGCTACAGAGAGAGTTCAAGGCCAGCCTGAATTGTATAGCATAACACTGTCTCCAAAAGGCACGAAGAAAAGAAAGAAAGAAAAAAGAAAGGAAGGAAGGAAGGAAGGAAGGAAGGAAGGAAGGAAGGAAGGAAGGAAGGAAGGAAGGACTAATTTATAATAAAATAGCCTGCTAAGAATCATCCCTGAGCCTAGTCACATACTCAAGCCTCACCTATCTTTATGCTCACTACACATCTCGTGTCTGTTCAGTCTGAGCCTTAACCCTTTACCAAGCTTGGAAGGGAATCACCGCTGACGTGTGGACACGGATGGCCAAACGAAAATGTCGCGCATGACTACAGCCATTTCATTCTCTCAGCCTCAAGTGTTTTCTTTTGTAAAATCGGGAGATGTGGCAAAGAATCTAAAGCCTCTTCCATTCAACACTTCTTAAGAATGTGCATGTACCTGTTGGTAGGAACAGAATTGGTACAGCATTATGGAAAGCAATACAGAGGTTTCTCAAAAATAATTAAAATAAAGCTTCTATTATGCAATCTCACCATGAATATGCATCCAAAGGAAATGAAATCAGTCTGTGGAAGAAACAGCTTCATACTCACCTTAGGTATGATATAATCTCTCGTAGTCAAATAACAAATTAAGTGTCATAATGGATGTGTGAAGTGTATACATGACATAGTATTATTTAGCGTTAAATAGGAAGAAATCTTATCATTTGCCACAACTAGAGGAAACCTGAAATACATCACATTAAGAGAAATAAGACAGTTAGCCTGATAGTTCAGTGGACTAAATTGTCTGCTTAGGCAGAGTATAGCGGCCAGGGTTCAATCCCAGGCTTGCCATGCTCGCCCTGTCCCTAGGATGCATTTAGATGACAACTGAGATTGGGCATGGTGACTTACTCCAGAATCCAGCACATGAGAAACTGAAAACAGGAGGATCACTATAAGTCTGATGTATGTAACGAGACCTTGTAGGCCATGTCAGACCCTGTCCTAAATACAGAAAAACGAAAAGAAATTAGACACTGAAAGACAGACATCACATGTCCTCACTAATAGGTGGCCAGAAACAGTACAGCAAAGGATGCCAGAAGCCAGGGTGGGGGCTCAGGACATGTTTGTCAAAGAACACAAAACTTCAGTTGAACAAGATTAATAAACTCTATTGTACATTATGGTAACAAAAGTTAATAAAAATATACTATGTGCCTATACATCTCTGAGAGTAGATCTTAAGTGTTTCATTACTACCAAAAAAATAGTAAGAA
>PVKN010023511.1:0-14763 GCA_004027915.1 Capromys pilorides
CCCCTACCCTTTGTTTTTTGTTTGTCTTTTATTTCAAAGATACACAGTTCAGTTTGTGTTACGAATCCTCCTCTTTCTGGAAATATTTTCTCTGAGTAACATAAGTCTCCAGTGCTTATTTAACATCTGACCTTAGATCAATAGTTCAGGCATCTTTGATTGGGGAGGGGGAGCTAGAGGTGTGAAGACTGGGCTCATACTCCACTTTTCTCCACAAATTGGATGATGGAGCGGGTACCGGGCTTGCCTACAGCTATGGTCCTCATAGTGGAGACAGTGACAAAGAGAAAAAGCTTTTTTGGAAAGTAAGGAAGACACCAGCACAGCCTGTGTTTTGAGCATTTCTGAAAAGGCCCCATCATGCTCCAAAGCTGGAACCCCACTCCTGCCCTGATTTTTTTTGGGCTACCCCAGAGACCCCTGAGATACTCGGCCACCTGGCTGAGGCAGTTCTCACAGTGAGGAAAGACAAACACTCAGCGTCATGAACTGCAGGGGCTGAGCAAGAGCTTGGGACCTGGATATGGGTATTGTGGCACAAATCCCAGCCCAGAAGCAATGGCCCAGGCCCAAGGTCCAATTCCAGGCTGAGAGTGTGAACCCACAGCCAATGGCAAAGTGAAGGACTCTGGAAATGGTCTCCCTACAGCCTCTGGAAATCCCCTGAAACTCCCAGTGTGGGGAAGACACCAGAGCCCGCAGGAGGAAGCCCTGGGCCCCCACTGCTGCGGTGGCATTGCTCTCTCCTCTGAGATCTGCAGTGTGAGTCCAGCCTGGGCTATGCCTGCCCCTCCCCCAGAGGAACATGGGAAAAGATGTCAGAGAGACCTGGCACCTCCAGAGAAGCTTCTCCAAGCTTCTCTGGCTGGTCATGTCATGCAAGAATGAGGAGAAACTGAGAAGCTGCAGGACAACACTGAGCAACCAGCTGTATGGGCAGCTGCCTCTGAGCCTTGCGGCTGGCAGCCTGGGATGCTGGAAGGGCTGCAGAATGAGCAGGGGCAGTGTGCAGCCAGCCCTCACTGGCAGAGATTGTGCAAATCCAGAAAGGGGGCGGGTGCTGCGCTGCTGGAAGGCCAGACAAGCCAGGCCTGGTGGTGAAGGTCTGGAGTCTCAGCACTCTGGGAGTCTGAAGTAGGGGGACCACCAATTCAAGCCCCGCCTGGGTAATTTAGCAGCTTAGTGAGACCTTGTCTCAAAACAAATAAATAAAGCCTGGGGTATGTAGCTCAGTATGGAGGCCCTAGGTTTATCCCCCAGCACTGCAAAAAGAAAAATGAAGTAAAAAACAATCAAAGAAAAGCAGGATGTTTCTCTCTGAGTGGTGGCTACGAGGGGACTGACTACAAGAGGGCCTTCCGGGTGGCCTGGGTGTTGGTGTCATGGGCTCACTCAGTTTGTGCAGCTAATATCTGACTTCAGCCTTTTGTGTGTGTCTGTGACACTCCATGAAGATATTTTGAAGACTTTGGTAAGGCTTTGCAAAATTGCCAGCAATTTCACCCCGAGGTACAGGCACAACAGAATTGAAACAAAATCTGTTAGTACCAAACCTGTACAGACACGCCCCTAAAAAGCTTGAACTACAATAACTCAGTCTTAGTTACTCTTCTTTTGTTGCTGGGACAAATACCTGACACCCCATATGAAGAAAGGAAAGGTTTATTTAGCTCACAGTTGCTGGAGGCTTCAGTCCACATTCAGCTGGATTCAAGGCAGAAAGGCATATGGCAGAGGCCAGCAGTTCATGGCGGCAGAATAGCAACAGAGTGTCTATCTCTCTGACTCTCTTATATTACATTCAGGCTGATATAACACTCCCAGGTGTATATAACACTCATACGCATAATCCCATCAGTACTAAGACCCATAATGCCATCAGTACTAAAACCCATAATCGCAGTAGATCATGAGTCAGTCTCAAATTCTATGACTGCATGGGGCTTTGGAGGAACAATTAGACAAAGACCATAACAAGCCCCAAGGTGCAAACAGCCTGGATGTCCATCAGTGAGTAGACAAGGACAGAGAAGCGTAGCACTAATTCCTGCTATAGCATGGATATGGTTGGAAGCCAGCTGAAGGAAGCGGGTCACAAAGGACCAGGTAGCTCATGGTTCCTCCATGTAAAACATCTGCGATGCTAGGCAAATCCAGAGCTGATAGATAGGTTAACAGTAGCCTAGGGCTGGGTGGGAATGGGGGGCTTAGGGGACAAGAGCTAAAGAATGGGGGGTATCCTAGACCAGTGAAAATGTTCTAAAATGGATCCTGATGAAGAATGAATCACTCAGTTTACATGACAAAAAGCCCCTGAATTATACACTTTGAATGGATGTGTTCCATGGTACAGGAATTATATCTCAATAAAGCTGTTATGAAAAAAAGACATTCAGCTGGACATACTGGTGTAGGCCAATAATCCCAGCACTCTGGGAGGCTGAGGCAAGAGCATCACTGGTTCAAGTCCACCCTGGACAATTTAGCAACTTAGGGAGACCCTGTCTCAAAAAAGATTTTTGTTTTGTTAAATAAAAGGGATAGGGGGCCAGTCAGATAGCTCGGCAGACTAAAGCATCTGCTTAGGCAGAACGCAGCAGCCAGGGTTTGATTCCCAGTGTGCCAGCCCCACCCTTGGAGGTGTGCTGAGATGACAATTGAGAGTGGGTGTGGTGCTGCATGCCTGTAATGCCAGTGCTTCGGAGGCTGAAAACAGGAGAATCACATGAGCCCAATCTGTGTAGTAAGACCCTGTAGATCCTGCCCTAAATGCAAAATAAGTGTAAGTAAGTAAGTAAGTAAATAAATAAATGAATAAATAAGCTAGGAATATAGTACAAAGGCCCTGAGCTCAATCTCCAGTACTATTTTTTAAATTTAAATTGAATTTTTCTTTATTTCTTTCTTTATTTATTTTCTTAACTTTATTTATTTATGTTATGGCTGGCTCAGCCTGCCCTGGGGGTGGGGCTGGCACAGCATGTGGTGCTAGGGATCGAACCATGGTCTCTGCATTTGCCTAAGCTTGCCTAAGCAGGTGCTTTAGACCACTGAGCCATCTCACTGCCCTCTCCCCAAGTACTGTTAAAAAAAAAAAAAAAAAAAAATCAGTAGATCCTCAGCTCTCAAAGGGACATCTGACACCAAGGGTAGGAGAAGACTGTCCTGCTGCAGGACACAGGAGAGGGGCCCTCCCTTCTGGTACCTTCTTGCTAAATCTGGGTACCCAGCCTACCCACACAAAGAACAAATCTTTACCCTTGGCCATGTTATATAGGCCAGTCTCCTCTGGAAACATCCTCATAGATATTTGTACAAATTGAGCATTATCAGTCCTTCAGGTGTCCTCCAATCCAATCAGTGTGACATCTAAAATGGCCCACCCAGAAGGTGATTGCTGAGTCCCATGGTAGGAGACTGAGAGCCCTGTGCTATCTTCTGGAGAAGCCATGCCATCTTGTATCCTGCCAGCAAGGGAGGAGGGCCCATGTGCTGGCTGCGGGCCACTCTGATGGGAGTGCGGTGGGATCTTTCATCCTTAGATTTAAAAAAATATATATTTTACTTGTTTGGTACAGGGTCTCACTACACAGCTCAAACTGGTAGTGATCTTCTCGTCTCAGCCTCCCCAGCACTGAGGTTACAGGTGTAATCTGTGGTTTCAGTGGCCAGCACGGCATACCCAGAATTCCTGTGCTGGCATGGCATGCAGCACTGGGGATCAAACCCAGATCCTTTTTAAAATTATTATTATTTTTCTTTTAGTAAGAAATAACAATGTGACAGGACAGAATGTAAACATGATAATTTTTCTAATCACTGTTGGTACAAAAAAATTCTTCTCATTGAACTAAGAGAAAGTAGTTGTATACATAGTCCAGTATTCCATAATCGCTGTGGGTTATTGGAAGAACAGGGAATGTCGGAAGCTCTTGATTTAAGCCTTTTACAGCTCAGCATACTAATCTAGCTTTACTTTTAATGCCTCCTGGTTAAACTTTTCTGCTGGGTAGTTAAGGGCAAGTTAAAGCAAGACCTGTATAACAAAACATGTAACTTTTGTATCTCCCAGGGCCAGTCAAATCCCCTTAGGATTTACTTTGAAACTGTGTACAACGCTTTGTAGAACTGTTGTCAGTGTCAGCCGTATGGATGAGTCATGGCCATTGCTTGAAACCTTGGTCCTTGTGCTTGCCAGGCAGGCACTTAGACCACCAAGCTACCTCCCTGGCGCCATCCCCAGATTTGGAGGCTGACTGATTCAGAGGAAAGTGAAGGCTTTAGGGTCACACATCTGGCGGAGGTCCCAGCTCTGCCACTTCCTAGTGGTCCCTTGGGCAGGATGCCTAACCTCTCTGGGTCCCAGAATAGCAGCTCAGCTCACGTAGCACCTGTGCTTTGAGCAGCTGCCCTGGTGGCTTTAGGAAGGGGGAATCCTGTGGGCTTTCAAGTTAGCATGTAGTGGCCAAGGCTCCCCTCTATGCCTGCAGACCCTAGAGCTTCTCATTGCCCCACATTTCTGACCTGTCCCTTTAAAGTCCTTCCCCAAACATGGCCACCAACACAAGCTCCTAAGTCAGTCCATCCCAACCATAAGCCGTCATTGAGTACTCATTGCACCATTTTTGCACCACAGTGGGTGAGATAAGGTAGAGGTACAGCTATTGTAACAAAGACTAAGGTAGGCAGAAGTGTATTTTCTCTTACATCACAGTCTAAGTCTGAGCCAGCTAGACAGGTAAGGTGGCTCTGTGGTGCTGAGACCAGGTTCCCTGTTTCACAGCTTCCTCATCTTTTATTCAAGACCCCTGACTCAATGACTGCATTCCACCAGAAAGAAGAACAAGTGGCATGATTTATTGCGACTAGCTTGATCACACAACCACACCCACAGGTGAAGCCAGAGAACAGTCTTAAGTGGATTGAGCCATAAGCCAGGGAAAAATTCTCTTTCAATAAGTTAAAGTTATTTTAAAGTACTTGTTGGAGGACAGTAAGGAAGACTCTATTCAGGAACACACAAATGGGGTTTTGTAGTGGGGGACATTGGACTAAACTTTACACGTCAGGATTTTTTTCTGGTATCAGGGATCGAACTCAAGATCTTGTGCTTGCCAGGCAGGCACTTATGCCTCTGAGCTACATCTCTGGCTTGGACTAAATTTTACAGCAAGAGGAAATTTATAGCCAGAGAGCAGTGTGGGGACAGAGGATAAGAAATTATTAAGGGAACATTTCAAGGGTTAGGGGATTCTGGCCACCAATTTGGGCGTGGTGCAAGGAGGCTGGCTGGCCATGGAGGGCGATCAGATATACAGTGGTGGGGGAGGGGGTTGTTTCTTGCTAAACTGACACAGCAGGGAGAGTGGGTTTCACAAAGCAACAGCTGGGTCTAGGAGTGGGCTCAGGAGCCTGCATAAAGTCTGACCAAGAAATCTCCATTGAGTTTGAAAAACTACTAGAAGCAGCTAGCAGTTTTTGCTGTGTGAACCATGTCTCTACATGGTTTGCTCCCATCTGCCTGTAACTTTTCCTCTTGTAAGGACCCCAAGCATTGTATTTAGGGCCCACCCTAGGTCAAGACAATCTCATCTTAATCTGGAGAGACGTGTTTTCCATCCTGCACTATTGGTAGGAATGTAAGTTAGTATAGCACTGTAGAAATGTGTATGGAGGTTCCTTGAAACATGAAAAACAGAAACATCATTGGGCTCAGCTATATCACTGCTGGGTAAGTATGGGACAGAATTAAAGTTATTTTACTGCAGGGACAGCTGGGCGCCTATGTTTAGTGCAGCATAATTCACAATAGCCAAGATATAGAACTAGCCTAGGTGCCCAATAACAGGGAATATTTTAACTTTGCAAAAGTTAAATATTTAATTTTTAAGTAAGTAGGCTGGGTGAACAGATCACATGGCATGAGGACAAGCTCCAAACCCCACAGAGGCTGGCAATGCTTTCCCACTGTCAGGTCCTGGTCCACATGTTGAGCCACTGCTCTGTGGCAGGCATTGCATGGTGGCCCTGGGGCTGTGGGGCTGAAGGGAGTGGAGAGGCACTTGGTTGTTCTGTTTACATCATCACCACTTTCTTGTCTGTATTTATTCCACGCTCCCTTACTGAGCACCTGCTGTCAGGCTGGGTACTGGCTACTGAGGTGGAAACAAACCCAGTCTTTCATGCTTTGCACCTAGGTGACTTCCAAAGCTGCATGGGGTCATAGGGCTTTTCAGAGGTGGCAGAGTCTAGACTGTGCGATACAGGAGAGAAGGGTGTGTGATTAGTAAATCACTCCATGGATTGGCTTGGCTGGGTGCTGACTAGAATTGTGATGTGTGTGCTACATGCACCTTAGGGTGGGTAACTGCACACAGTGTAAGGGACAGAAAGAGTCTGGTCTTTCCCTCCTTGTTGCTTTTGCTCTCTTCCACCATAAACAGCTACCCTCTGCCATGCATCACCCTGCCTTGGAGGCAGCTGAGTATGGACTGAAACCTCTACAGACTGAGAGCTAGATACACCTTTCTCCCTTTAACTCGGGTGTTGGGTATTTTGTCTCAGCAATGAGAAAAATATTTAAGACACAACCTGACCACAAAAGACTCACAGTGAGCATCCCATGCCCACAAACCTCATTGGAAAATCCAGCTCCTTCATCAGAACCCTGCTGGTGTGGTAGAAGTCCTGTCTCTTCCTCAGCTCTCTCTCACCCCTGCTATCCATCTGGGGGCCTTTGCCCCTCTCTCAGACCCAAGGGGCCAGCATGGGCATCTCACAGAGGCAGCTGGGATCTCAAGGAGCTCAAGTCTCTCGAAGTGGCTGAGGTTCAGGTAGATTGTCATCTAGGTGACTTTGGGAGCACTTAGGTGACTCGCTTGTCCTGGTTGGTATTTACACTGCAAGCCCTCTCAGTCTAGGAAGTATGCACTGCTGAGCACTTTTTTTTTTTTTTCTGTACCGGGGATTGAATTCAGGACCCTGTGCTTGCCAGGCAAGCACTTATTCTACTGAGCTATCTCCCCTGCCCTGGCTATGCACTCTTAATCTTGGGTCTTAACTTGGTCTCCCCTCAGACCCCAACCTAAATCAGCGGTTCTCATCCCTGGCTGCATTGCGGCATCACTGGGGCCACACTGGGAGAAGGCTGCTGCCTGCCCCATCTAGGACCAATGCCCAGAGTGTGGGTGGGGTTGGATGAGGGTCTGTATGCAGGGTTGAGAGGTCCAGGCTGGCAGCGATGTGGCCAGAACAGGGCTTAGCAAGGATGGGTTTCATCTTCTAGCTCAGGTGGCCTCTGGGAAGGACAGAAAGAGCCCCTGCCTGGGGGTCACTGACTCACTATTCCCTCTGCAGTGCCAAATCAGGGCCTGCTATGGGTCAGATCTGCCCTGGGGCTGGGAAGAAGGACTGGGGGAAGAGGAAAATCAAGGGCCTGTTTGCACTGGACAAGGGAAATAGATGGGAAACAAGCAAGGCCCCAGGATACTTTTGGGTGGAAGAGTTTGCCTGTGTGACGCCTGGAATGCGTGGAGGTAATGAGTACAGGGCTCCTTAGACGCAGTACTCATAGTGCTGGGGCCACCGTAACAAATAGCCACCCATGGGAGGCTGTTAACCACAGGAGTTCATTCCTTCCCAGTTCCTGGGGCTAGAAGTGCTAAGGCAGGGTGCCCCCAGGGTGGCTTCTGTTGGAGGTCCGGCAGGAGAGCCTTCCCATGTCCCTCCCTGCTTCTTCTGGCTGCCAGAAACTTGGCATCCCTTGGCTTGTGACAGAATCACACTCGTCCCTGACTCTGCCATCCAGAGCCTTCTCCTCAGTGTCGCTCTGTCTCTACATGGTTTGTTCCCATCTGCCTGTAACTTTTCCTCTTGTAAGGACCCCAAGCATTGTATTTAGGGCCCACCCTAGGTCAAGACAATCTCATCTTAATCTGGAGAGACGTGTTTTCCATCCTGCACTATTGGTAGGAATGTAAGTTAGTATAGCACTGTAGAAATGTGTATGGAGGTTCCTTGAAACATGAAAAACAGAAATATCATTGGGCTCAGCTATATCACTGCTGGGTATGTATGGGAAAGAATTCAAGTCATTTTACTGCAGGGACAGCTGGGCGCCTATGTTTAGTGCAGCATAATTCACAATAGCCCTACTCATTTGCCGAAGGCCTTGTCTCCAATTTCCATGAACAGATACATCTAGAGGGTACATGTTCAAGGCATAGAATTTCTCAGGGACATGTTCAAACCACAGCAGAGGGTGTCACCTGCTCTTCTTCCTAGGATCTCCATTCCGAACCTGGGTGGCAACAATGGGGAGAAAGGAAAACACTGAGAGGCCAGGCATCTAGGGCCACCACAGTCAACTCATGCCAAGCGGGTAGGTGATATGTGGAGGGCACAGCCCAGTTTCAGTGGTGCATAGTGGCCATGCGCCAGTGCCCACGCCCCTTGGATGCCTTTGCCCTCTCCATACACAGCAGATTCCAGTGAGCTTTCGTTCCCTAGCCTCTTTGCAGAAGACCAACACACGAAGTGACTTTACCTGTGGGTGCCCAGAACTGGAAGTGCCTGGGGATTCTTGTTCCTGCTGAGCACAGCCCTTCACCAGTGGCCAGTGGGTACCGAGTATAAAAACTCCAACTCCCTCACCCTACAAGACTCTGAGGTCTGTGTGGAGCTCCTGGTGAAGAGAGCCAAAGTCACCTAGTTTGGGCTAAATTGTGCCCTTTCAGTCCCCAAGTTTATCTTGAAGTCCTAACCTTAAGATGGGACCCTATCTGGAGATAGTCACTGGGTCATTGTAGAAGCAGATTCATTAAAGCAAGGTTGTGCTGAAGTAGGATGGGTGTCCTTGTAGAAAAGGGGAAACTGAGGCACAAACAGCACCCCAAGAGCAATGCCAGTAAAGGGGGTTGCTGTGCTGCCACAAGCCTGGGAGCTATAGCAGCCAGGAGAGAGGCCTGAGCAAGTGCAGAGGGAGCCAGGCCCTGCCGCACGCAGCCCACACTTCAGCCTCCAGCGCTGTGAGGTGGTAGATTCCTGTTCTGTATGCCTCTCTGTTGTGATGGTGCTTTGCCTGGTATATCCCAGGGCAGACTTGCTCCTGTGGGCCGGTCCTCCTTCCCCAAAGATGCTGCCTACCACCCAGTCTTGTCTTGCTTTGGGCTCAAGATTGTCCCAAGTGCACCCTACCCACCACAGTGGGCTTTCAGGACCGAAGGCAAGCTTGCCAGGGTGAGAGAATCTAATGAGCAAACCAGGGGCTGGTGTGCAAGCTGGATGTGCGACCGTGCCAACGGGGCAGTCACAGTGAGACTCTGGCCACCAGGGCTCCCTTCACCATGGTCCTCATTAGAAATCACAGATGATTTCAAAAACTCTGACAGCTGACTTATACACATTGGAAGTGAACTCTGTTTTTTTGAGGTTGTTTAAATTTTGAGGCATATCTGGAAGCCACATATGCCCTCTGTGCTAGCTCTTCGGCTCAGTCCCTTTGGCCATCCTGACTTGTGTGATTTTTTTCTGGAATCAGGGATTGAACTCAGGACCTTGCACTTTCTTGGCAGGCACCTGTGCCCCTGAGCTATCTTCCCAGACCAAAAAGTTTTTTTTTTCTTTTTGGCAGGACCAGGGGTTGTACTCAGGCCCTTGTGCTTGCCGGGCAAGTGCTTATTCTACTGAACTATTTCCCCAGCTTGACTTGTGTGACAGAGCTCTGGGCAGGTGGCAGCCCACCTAGAATCTACCGTGGGTTCCACTGTTGCTCAGTGCTGTCTGCCTGCTCTCTAAACATCAGTCTCTTTGACCATGAAGTGTGTACCCCGTCCTGTCCTTTGAGTAGCTCTTGGGCTGGCAATGAAGATTCATGCAATGTGTTTAGCAAACATATAATCCACACAATCTCATTCTGAGCCTGTCAGGCAGGCTGAGGTGGGATTGCAAGTTTGAGCCCAGTCTGGGCAACTTAGTGACTTAGCAAAAAAAAAAAAAAAAAAGAAGAGAAAACCCAATACCAACTTTGTACCATCCACTAGCCCCCAGAAGCTCCTCCTTTCAAACAGAAGAGCACTGAGGTTCAGAGATATTTAGTAGCTTGCGCAAGATCTCTCAAAAGGTAAAAGGTTGTTCTAGCTCCAGAGCTAAGTGGGCTGAATGAGCGTCTGGGGGTTTTTGTTGCTGTTGTTGTTGCTGCTAAATAGGGAGACAAGTGGTTGCACACTCAAGTCTGGCCTTGATTCCCAGCCAGGCTGTGCATGGGGCGGGGCTGAGCTGGGTTCCTAGAGTGACGCAACGTGGCTGACTTGCTGCTTCTGGACAGCTGGACCACAGCCAGGCTGGGCCCTTTCTCCTCAGTGGTGCATTTCCCGTAAATGATGACTCCTGACTGCTGGCTCGCAGATCTGTGCCAAGCACCTCCTGGCTGCTCTTTCCAAGGCCAGCACAGCCCTGTGCCCATTGGCCTGGGCCTGGGACAAGCGAGTCCTGTCCCTGCTGCCCACACTGGTCCCTGTCACTGCAGCTGCTCTGGGCTCCCATTCTCATGCCTTAAATGTTCTCAGACAGGCAAAGCCTGGCGACTTTGGGGAAGGAGGGAGAAGTGGCAGAGAGCAAGTGGGCCTAGCTCGGAGGTGACTTGTGTGCACCTGTGTATGTTGCATGTACATGTGTGGCTGACCAGGACTTGGGTTCAGATCGGACCTCTCAGGCAGGGGACTCCAGGCGTTTCTGCCCCAAGCTGTAACAGCCTCACCTGTAGCCTGGGCAGAGGCTGGCACATGGGGTGGGGGGATTCATCCCCTCTGCACTCCTCACATACTTGGCCAGCATGTATGGAACCTGGTGGGCAGAAGGGGAGTCTGCTTTTGCAGTGAGCATTCTCCAAGGAGGACATGGGGAGGTGAATGATCACCAAGTCACTAAAGAAAGCGAGAGAATTAGAGGTCATGAAAAGTGCTAGAAAGGAAACAGACCTTTGAGGGCTCAGGCTAGATTTCAGAATCTAGAGAGGGAATGAGTGTTTAGGTGGGACATGAGCTGAGGGCCGGGGAAGGCCCTAGAGAGAGCACCTTACATTGTTAGCCCTGAGAGAATGAAGAGAAGGGCAGGTTGGCACGGTGACAGCATGTGCAAAGGCCCTGAGGTTGGAAGGGGGTTGGGAATTTCTCCAAATCTCAGCCTGGCCAATACTGCCAGAGCTTCTTGGGAGTCATAAGGTAGGAAGATCATGGGGCCCCCACTAGGCAGGGCCTATGGGACATGGTGATATAGGTCACCTTTCTAGTGGGGACAATCCAACCTGGACCTCCAGCAGCTGAGGACAGGCCAATCCTAGACTCCTTTCAGCATTGGACCTCTGGAGGGACCTGCCAAGTACCGGCTGCTCCAAGAGGAGGTCAGAGGTCCCAGACGCACCCTGCCGTTGGGTGACCACCACCACCCGCTCTCCCAGCCACCTGCAAAGAAAGCACTATTGACCTGACTTTTCTGCCCCTTGTCCCAGCCCTTGACTATGAGAGGCCCTGTTTACTGACTTCTCCACAGCCCAGTGAGAGGGTGGTGCTCAGGAGCCCAGGTGGCAGCATCAAAGCTTAGCTGCTCTTTAGGTCCCCAGTGTGGAATTTCCCCTCTCAGGTGAGCATCCTGCCAACTTACACAATCTCAAGCAGTGGTGATTGGAGCAGAGAGCAGGCTCTCCACACACACGGGGCCCCAAAGGCTAGGCACAGCACAGCTGATTTCAGGGCAAGGCCATAGGGAGAGGACAGCTCGTGGCAGCCATTCTGTGACAGCATTGCTCAGTGCTCACTGCCATGCCAAGCACTGCACTCAGCACCCTGCTTGGATCTAGCCTTGCTCCTCAGGCCACCTGCAAGGGAGTGGTATTGGACCTTTCAGGTGGTGAAACAGTGGAGGGCAGACAAGTGGCTCTCAGACCACTCCAGGATCAAGTCACAAGCAGTGCTTTGTCCTGCAGGGCAAAGGACAGGTGGCTTTGAGGGATAAGTAGCAAGGTGGGGGTGGGGTGGACCTTGATCAGACCTGGGACTAGATGGGTGGAGCTATGTGTGTCTGTGTGTGTGTGTGTGTGTGTGTGTGTGTGTGTGTGTGTGTCCATCCTCCAGGCAGATGGTGCTCGAAGGCCTGTCTCGCCAAGTAGCAGTTGGTCCTCATCTTGAGCCCCACATCCCTAACATCTGTCAGGCATGGCCACGCCTCTGCCGTTCCTCCCAGCCAGGCTGGCCATCTTAGGAAATAAAAACACCTTGTGCACCTTGTTGCACAAGACCCTACCCTCACTGAGCTGACCTTTCAACTTAAGAGAAAACAATGACCAACTGTAGAGGAAAAATAAAAGGGCTAAGAGATGCAAAGGGCCTCTCAAGAGCTCAAGCAAGAAAGAGCTAAGTTGTAGAGATTGAGGAAAGCAAGGTCTGGGTGCATTCTGGCAAGGGGCACATTTGTCTATTGTTTTCTTTTTTTTTTTTTTTTTTTAATTATGGCCGGCTCAGCCTGCCCTGGGAGTGGGGCTGGTGCAGCATGTGGTGCTGGGGATCAAACCATGGTCCCTGCGGTTGCCTAAGCTTGCCTAAGCAGGTGCTTTAGACCACTGAGCCATCTCACCAGCCCTGTGGATTGTGTTCTGATGGGCATCAAATACCAGTCCCAGAAGAGGGCTGATGGGCATCAAATACCAGTCCCAGAAGTGCGTGCTGGATGGGATCAGGAGTCCATCTGAAGGAAGGGTGAGGAAGGAAACCAGCTAGCTGCAGACAGGCCCAGTTTCTTCCTCCTGCCTCTACTCGGGCCCAGCACAGCTCTGGCTGCACAGCTGGGAGAGCCCTTCTTGGACTGTGCTCAGTGGGAAGTGAGGAAGGCTGGTGGCAAGGGTCTTGTCTACTAGGGACTGCCTGGTCCCACCACCAACTTCCCCCAGGTCAGCAAACAGTGAAGACCAGATCCAGCCTTCTGTTTCCCTGATCCCTCTGTCAAGGCCTGGATGTTGCAGCAATGGTCTATGTGTCAGGTTGCCTGTCATCTTGAGAGCTGCTACAGGAGTGGAGTGAGGTGGTGTCCTCAGGCAGGTGGCATCTGTTTCACACAGGTTTCCCACGTCAAGGATGTCCCTGGAAAACACAGATAAAGGGAAAGGGATGCAAAGGACAAAAACCCTGGGTCCTTCCATAATCACAGCATGAGAAAAGAGTCGGGGAGAAGAACCACCTAGTTTAGGAATTTAGCAGTGAACTAATCCCATGTAACACATGGCTCCCCGCAGGATGCGAGGTGAGCAGTGTGGGAATGAATATGCTTATGATAAGTCAGGACGGCATCTGATGAGGCGCTGGAAAAGCTCTCCCATAGTAAAACTTACTGGTCATTTTTTTAGGGGTGATGATAATGCAGCTTTCAGAAATTAATATATGAAGCTTGTAATGGCAGCACTCTAGGAGATAGGAGCAGGAAAATAACAAGTTCAAGCCTAGACTTGGAAACTTAATGATTTAGTGAGATCCTATGTCAAAATAAAAATAAGTTGTAAGTACAGTTCAGTGACAAAGCCCTGGTGTTTAATCCCCAGTACTGAAAAAAAAAAATCTGAGTCACATCCTGTAACATATAGTTGTGCCGTAAAGACAGATACCCCTCGGTAGAATGAAAGGTTGAACATGAGGCTAATGTCTGACTCGCAGGGCTTCCTTGCCTCTCTGCTGATGGCCACAAGTCATAGCTCCCAGCACCTCTGTTTCCAATGCCCCTCCTCTGAGGAAGTTGTTTCAGTTCTTGCCTTCTCCCTACTAGAGTATGATCTCACCTTACAGATGTAAGGACAGAGAAAGGATGTCCATTGTCCAGGCTATCTTGCCACCTTTTGAGTCAGGTCTGCTGATGCCAGACGTTGTCCCCTGGGGTCATCCCAAGACAGTGGCTACCTAACCCTGGAGCTCCTTTCCCAAGGTTGTTTTGGTCTGAGGCAGGAAGCCAAGCAGGGAGAGTCGGACAGGAGGCAATGCCTCAAAGCTCTGTGCCTCAGGCCTGAGCACTTGAGAATAGTGCAGTGGGTGGGAGGAGTTTCTGCTCCCACTTTCCTCAGGGAAAAGGCCTGAGGGGTCCTCTGAAAAGCCGATTTCCCAGCTCAGCCCTGAGACTCCAAAGCCCTAAGTGTGGCTCTGCAGCCTGCCTTGCAAGAGGTGACACTTTTGCAGCCAGCTCCGGACCAAAGACAAGTTCCTGTCACAACCCCAGGAAACTCCTACCCCACCCTCAAATCCTCTGCATCCTCAGCCCTCTGTGACCCCATACTAGTAGGGACCTCCAGATGGTAGGTGCTGTGGCCGTTTCTGAGGATCCCCCCCACCCTGGCGGCTGAGATTGTCAGTTGGCCCATATGGGGCTTCCAAGGGGAATTTCCCATCTCACCCCATTCAACAGCCACCAGCAGCTGGTGACTATAAGGGCCAGAGGAAAAGCCCCTAAATGTTCTCCAACGACTTCTTACCTCCACCTGTCTTGCTCTGTGAGCCTTCCTTCCCTACCTTCCCTCCCTCCCCTCAGGGCACAATCAGGGAGTCAAGGAACCCCCTTTCTATCTGTCAGGCACTTATGTGCCTGGAACCAAGGGTCCTTTTAGAAAACAGGCCTGATGGGCCTAGATTCTAACAACTCAAAGGGTGTTCCCCAGCCTGGCAACCTCGGCCCCTGCTGGGAGCTACTTGTAACAAAGACTCTCAGCTGGAAGTGGGGGTGCATGCATGCCTG
>PVKN010023512.1:0-14759 GCA_004027915.1 Capromys pilorides
TACTTTGAGAATTCTAATTATATGAATATAACTTTCTTGACTTTGGCAGAGTGAACTATTATATGACTTATCTGTAAGTTCTTCATTTTTATTTTGGGCAATTTTTATTATATTCATTTAAGTTTATAAATAATTTATTTACAATGTGCCATCTATTATTAATCTCATGTATTCATTTCAGAAATATTTCTCTAAAATTCACTTTGTGAGTCTATCTTTCACATTTCAGTATTTGTCTACAATCTTTAATATGCTATGTAATTATTGATTTTCAATGAAGTTAATAACATTTTTCCAGTTAATTTATGTATACTATGAGAGAGAAACCCTCACTTCAGCTTCCAGCTCACCGCAGCCATAAGGAAATGTGCAGTGCGTTACATGCATGCGTCGGAGTCTGAGGAGGACGCAGGAGTTCTGCCAGCTGTAAGGCAGTCCAAGACCGTCGAGCAGCCCAGGAGCAGCTGCCGGCACCCTGCTCCCCGCGGCCACTTCTGCAGGCTCTGTCCTTTGCTCCCCTCCGGACAGCAGGCTTCTGTCTGTCATCCTACAGCATCACTTTATTTCTTAAAAATGAGCTGTGGAGACAGATTAAAGCCACACAGCGCCTGCCAGGGAAACACCACTCGGAGCAGTGGCTGAGTCCGGCCACGGGCCAGGCCACGGCTTAAGGGTCTGGGGCAGCTGTACCTCCGCCATGTCTCCGCGGCTCCCTGCAGGCCTCAGGTAGGTGTGGGGCGCGGAGGCCGAGTCACCCTCGTGTGTCGCCGCTGACTGCTTTCTTAAATAGACGTTTCCCAAGGTCACCTTTCCTGCAAGAGGCTCCTGGAGAGCGTATCAGGAAGGTTTGATTAAAACCGTGTAAGGTGCATTGTTGTGGATGGCAGTGCTGGGCCTGAAGCGGTCCAAGGGCAGGCAGATTCATTTATAGTGTCCCCTCTCTCCCCCATATTTAGGACAGGGTCTGCAAGGTCTACAGGGTCTGCAGGGTCTGCAGGGTCTCACTCCATAGATTGGAGTCGCAGTGATTCTCCTGTTTTCAGCCTCACAAGTGCTAGAATTACAGGCACGTGCCGCCACGCCCAGTCTCAATCGCCATCTCAGCTCGCCCTGTGGGCAGAGCCGGCGAGGCAATCTGGGGATCAAACCCCGGTATTTTTAGTACCTTTCAGACGTGTTTATGTTGCACACTCAGTGATGCTCATTACGTTACTACATGTCACCAAAATTAACGAATTGTACTTTGCTCTGAACACATACCTTCCTTTTATTTTTTAATTGTTTTGCAGTTTCCTTTTGTATAAAAAATATTTAAACTTCATGGTCCAGTCTCTAGAATAAAATAGTAGCATTGTAGTTTTTAATATACAGATAATAGAAATATAAAATAAACAGAAAATTACATGTTGTTTAACAGTGAAATTAAAGGTTTTCCTCATTAGATAGTCCTACTAATTGTAAATAAAGTATCCACATGTCCATTAAATTTAAAAAAGCACATTTCAAGGTGCCGTTCCTCCTTTACAGAGGCAGGACTCTGGGTCTCTTTCAGCAGGTTCCCGAGTGGCAGCGGGTGGCTAGGGAGGAACACACAGCCGGGTCATTGACCGCAGGGCTGAGCTCGCGCCCACGCTTGTGGCTCCGTTAGGGCTTGGCTTCAAGCCCTCCAGGGCTTTCTCATGTTTCAAGCCAGGGATCTCAGAAGTGGACCTGAGAAGTCGGAGCGCTGCCCTGGGGCCCTCGTACCTGTGTTGCTCGTTTGCGTGCACCAGGATGATGGGTCCTGCGGGAAGCTGGGGAAGTCTAAAGATTGAGGCTTGTGCATCCCTCCTGAAAGTGTCTGAGCTGGCTTCCTCTCCAAATTCCTCTTTTCAAAGGCTGGGGATATAGCTCAGTAGAATAAGCGCTTGCTTGGCAAGCACAAGGACCTGAGTTCAATCCCCAGTTCCATTAAAGAAAGAAAGAAAAATCCTGTTTTCTGCAGTTGCCTGCAGTCCAGGAGCCTAAGCCATCAAGTTACTGCGTTTCTGGTACAGCGTCTCACGTACCAAGAGCGCCAAGTGGTCCGTGGCTGACGAGTCAGCATGCAGGCGGGGAGCCGGTCGCTAGCTCTCACTTGATGGCAGCGGCTCCAGTGCTCTCCCCTACCATCACCCTGTAATTCTGACCGGAAGAATCTCACACGATGCATCAGAACTGCAGGAAACCTGATTATCTGGGGAGCCAAACGTAGAGTGTCCTTCACATGGAAAAGCAAACTACAATGTCCATGAGGGCAGATTTCCAGGGACCCCGGCTGGCCTGTCTGGAAGGGGCTGCTTCCTGGGCCTGTGCTCATGCATGTGGGGTTCAGCAGCTGAATGTGGTGCCAAGAGGGTCCCTCAGGCACACAGGGGCTCGGGGACTGTGCCGAGGCCGCTGCAGCCACCTGGGAGCAGGAAGGGTGCACCCCCCTTCACAGGGTCCTTCCCCCTTGCTCTCTGCCTTCAGGCTCAGGGATGAGGGCAGAGACCCCCGCTGGGCCCTTCTCCCTGGTGACCTTTTCATGTTCTGTCCCTGGGACCTGAAAGTGCCTAGCACGCCATTAACCAAGACGTGATCTTCACGGACGGCCAGAAAACAGCCCTCCTGTCATGTGCAGCAGGCCAGTGTTAAATGTGCCCGACAAGAGTTACCTTAAGTTGGGCACCTCTCGCTTCACGGAGCAAGAGGGCCAGCGAGGTGCCGGGGCCTGCGTGGGACATCCAGGCCTTTAGTGTCACCGAATTTCCACAGACACAGCTGCCTCAGTGCGGCAAATCTCAAACATGGGCAGATTTTCCTTTTTACTCTCATTTTTTTTTTTTTTTTTTCCTGGTCATGAGCTGATGCTCACATAGTTTAATGTTTCAGAAGTTTTAGCCAGTTGGAGGCGCCCTGTGCAGTGCAGGCGGCAGCCTCGGGCCTTCTGCACCTGCAGACAGGGCCTTGAGGTGCTGGGCAGGGCTCCGGGCTGCAGGTGGCGCCCATCTCCTTTCAATCCGCATCACCGGTGACCTTCACTCACTGCGACAACCTCTGAGGACAGCCTCTGTTCTCAGCGCTGCTCTGCTCTGCGCTGGAGCAGAAACCTCTCCCGGCCCTCCCGGAGGGCTCTGCCTCCTGCTTCAGCCTCCAGGGGAATTTAGACCTGTCAAGAAGTTAGCTTTCTTCTGAATGGGAAAACACAGAATATTAATTCACTTCAATTCATTTGCTCCTCCTAGGGAAAGTTACTTTGCTTTTTGTGTAACTGGGGATCAAACTCAGGACCTTGCACTTGCAAGCAGGCACTTGTTCCCCTTGTTTTTTTTTTTTCTAGGAAAAGTTACTTTGAATGTTGACTGTGAGAAAATCAGATCTGAAGATCGGGACAAAGAAAGACTCGGCAGTTAGGGAGAGCCACACTCTGTAAGTGTGATGTGGCTGAGGTTCACTGGAGTGGGGGGGGAGGGGGGAAGTCGAGAGGAGCTGGGCCTGAAGCCAGCCCTCACCACCTTCAGGAAAGGAGGAAGCTCCCGAGGTGACACCACACACTGGGACTGAGGGCAGCAGACGGGGGCCGGCTCTGTACACCACAGCTGCTCCTATACTGCCTGGGCAGCGGAGGACCTGGAGCTCAACAGCCCTGTAAGGCCAGACTGACCTTTCCCCACACCAGTTATTTTATGGTTAATCTTATCGAGCAGATTTGGAACTATTTAGAGCCTGCCTTTTTTTTTTTTCTTAGTGCTCCATAGAACTGTCAACAACATCTGCCAGCCATAGATAAGACAAAGCACGCAGCCATAAAAGTCACAAGTCACCACTGTGCTTCCTGCCACTCTCATCCTGGGCCTCTTCACCCGAGGTCGCATGTGACATGGCTGGGCCTGTGGCACCTTCGCCCTCCACCCCCCAGGGCTCCCAGCCCCCACTCCCTCCTTTGCCAGAACAAAGCCGCTCCAGGCTCACTGCTGCTGGCCTCCTGGTTGTCGTTCTCAGATGCACTGTGGTAAATGACTGGGAGTCCACAGTAGCATGCACATCTGTAAGTGTCAGCGATTCTTGCTGTGGCGAGACAGCGGAGAAAATATGAAGCAGTGAAGAGGTGCTGAGGAATTCTAATCCTTGTGTGCAGGTGGGCTCCTGGCCGCTTCCGGACCCTCTGCACTGAGCTGCATTCCTAGCTTTTGATCTTGATCCTGCTAATTGCTGGGAGGCTCACGCTGGCATTGTCCGGAGCAAGTGCATTCCCGAGGTGCAGGCGACCCCAGGGCCAGGGCCGCCGCTGCAGTGCCTCTCCAACGCTTCCTTCAGCGCACATGGACCTTGTCCTGCACTCGTGCGTGTTTTGTTCATCTGGGACACACTAGCGTACACCAAGGCAAGGAGATTGTCCTCTGGACTTGAAGCAGGAGGCTCTTTTTTGTGAGAAATACCGTGGTCACCATTTACGCCCTCTTACTCTAGCTGTACTCTCGGTGTAATCTCCAGTGGCCTGAGTGCTCCTGTTATCTCCAAAGCATCACCCGAGAGATGTTCTAGCTGCTGGCCGTGCTCACAGAGCTGCCACTGTTCTGTTGTTCTCCATAACTGGTTCCTTGTTTTATAGAGGAGATGATGGGCAGACTGTGCTTCTCAGTTACTTTTTACTCCTTGCTGGGACAAAATACCCGGCACCCAAAATTAAGCAAGAAAAGGTTTATTAGCTCACAGTTTCTGGAGGTTTCAGTCTATACTCGGCTAGTCCTAGGCAGAGTGGAGCATGGCAGAGGGCTGCAGCTCATGACAGCAGAAAACAGCCAAGAGCAAAGGAGGGCAGCAGCAGCTGAGGCTTCTAGGCAGCCCCTCTCGCCTCCTTGTGTTACAAACAAGCCACCCTGCGGCTGGAGGTACAGAACTCACACAGTGTCCGTGCCCTCCTCTTGCCCAGGATGAGGATGTTTACAAGTGAGAATCCTGGCTCTCTGCTGCTGAGTCACTTACTTAAACTTCTAAGCTCTGGACTGCGATGGCTTTAACTCCCGTGAGACGACATCTGGAAAGTGAAGAGCTGGGCTGGGCAGCACGTCTAGATTTCATTTTTTGAGGGACCTCCACACTGCTTTTCCAAGTGGCTGGAGCAGTTAAGATCCCACCAGCAATGGAAAAGGGTGCCTTTGCCCCTGAAGTTTTCCAGCATTTGTTGATTTTGATTTTTATTTTAGCCATTTCTTTTTTGAAGTAAGATGGGATTTTATTTGTTTATTTATTTACTTATTACAGAACCAGGGATGAACTCAGGCCCTTGCCCTTGTCAGGCAAGCACTTATTCTACTGAGCTATCTCCCAGCCCCAGGATTTTATCTTTTTAAGACAATTTTTCATTCTCTAATGCCAAAGATGTTGAATAATTTTTTTATGTATCTGTTGATCACTTGTATATCTTCTGAGAAGTGTGTATTCTTTTCAGGGGCCCGATTTTGATGGGGCCTTTTATTTGGGAGGTTCTGATTTTTACTGAGTGTTTTGTAAATACTTTTGTAAAAGTATTTATCCTCTGTGGATTTATAACTTCTTTTGAAGTAGCCAACAAACTCGTGCCTGCCAGGAGGGTTATGAATGAAACTCAGTATTTATTGGAGGAGTGCCTACAATATTCCTGAGTTGTATTAGTGTTTGGTTTCTGTTGGTGAGGAAGGCAGGAACTTCTTGCTTAGAACACACAGGAGTGCCAACTGATCAACATAGGCTAGTTGCCTGCCACCATGGATTATAAAATACCAAGAATGAAAAAGCTGCTCGCAGCATTGGCAGCATTTCCAGTTCTCTGTCAAGCCAGTAGAAGCCACCACTAGCGGCCCTGGAAGATAGACAGATGGCTCCTTGAGGTGCCTGTAGGGAGGCAACCCCAGGGCTACCAGATGCCGGTGCGGACGCACAAATGCTGCGCACGAAAACGCAGGGTATGGGGAGAGAACCCGACGTGGTGTGTTCATGACCCACCTCCCCACAAGGAGTGTGGCGCTTAGGCACTGCACACTTCTGCCAAGAAAAAGCAATCAATCAACCTGTGCCTTAAAAATGTTTACACAGTTTAAAAACAAACAGAATTCTGGCCTTGCTGACATCGAAGACGGCCCCATGCATAGCACTGGGAGGACGACACCATGGCAGAGGCACAGGCACTGCCTGCGTCCATTCGCAAGCGGCCCTGGCCTGAGCCCAGCGCTCAGAGGCGGCCGGCACCATGGCAGCGCCCGGGGTGGGGGAGGGGAGCTGGAGGGTGTCCTGCTTCTCCCTGGGGAAGTCCGGCTTCCAAAGGTGAAGGAGCTGTGAGGCGGAAGAAGGCGATGGCCGCATGTCTTGGGAGCGTGCTCAGTACTCTGGAGGTGCACACGGGGAGACGGCGGAGATGGCGAATTTCTACTATGATAAAAGGTTGGGGAAAAGCACATCTATGTGTTCCACCACGTAACCGAAGAGGAAAACAGGTCTCCACATGCAGGACGCATGTGGCTAGGAGGCATGCGGAGCTATGAGAGGTGAGAGGCCGGGTCTTCCACACCTGCGGGGTCCAGAGGGTAAGCGAGTCGCCCTAGCCTTTGCATCCCCACCCAGCTTGCTGCGCAGAGCCTTTCCCATTCAACATTTCCTTTTTTTTTTTTTTTTTTTTTTTGTTGTTGTTTAGGGAAGGGCCTATAGGGTGTTCAGGGTCTCATTACTAGATTGGACTCGTAATAATCTGCCTTTTACAGCCTCCCAAGAGCTGGGATTACAGGCATGTGCCATCATGCCCAGTTTCTATTGCCATCTCAAAGGGCCCCAGGGGCGTGGCCACCGCAGCAGGCCTGGGGATCGAAACCCGACCCCTGCACCTACTTACAGGTGCTTTAATCCACTGAACTATTTGGCTTGCCTTAGCATTTCCATTTTGATTTGAATTCCATCTCCTATGGCTTTGCCATGTCTATCTTTGACAGCCGAGCGGTCCCATGTAATGTCCATTTCCAGACCTGTCCATCTTCAAATCCCTTTGCGACTTACAGCCTCCCTCTTATGCAGTGCATCTTGTCATCCCAAGCAGATGACCCCATTCTGGGAGAGTGCGGGTGTAAGGGAGGTGGCATGCACAGCACACATCAGGCTCTGTAGGCAGAGGGACCCTTCTCCCTGTCCTTCCTGTCCTTCCAGCTCTTGCTCACTTCCTCCCATCATTCCAGAGCTGGCCTTGCTGCTTGTGCCATGGGCCCTTCAGCAGCACCTGCCTTGTTACAGCCCTTGAGACCAGCAAGAGGCAGACAAGAGGCTTCAGTGCTCTCTGTAGGGAGCTCAGCTCAGCACCAAAGCTGTCATCAGCAACTATGGGATGCTGTGCTGAGATAAGACAGGATAAGCACATTTGAAGATCCTGGGACGGATGGGAACATCTGGAGACACCTAGGAACTTACTCCCGATGCTTCAAGGGCTCTGCCCACTGTGGTGGAAGACTTCAGAGAACACTGACTGTGGGGATCTGTTGGTCTTACTGTGAACAGTCCTACCCCAGGGAGACATGGTGGTATGATTGAGAAAGACAGAAAAAAAAAAAAAAAAAAAAGCTGGGCTAGATGGTCACCAATCTGCCTGATGGGCAAGACTAACTCAACACACACAAAAATGACCCTTTATGTATACTTCTGCAAAGTTTGCGTCACATGACACAAGGCTGCCCAGCGACCAATAGCTGGCCTGAACCAGACAGGACGTTTTTTTTTAACAGGATGTTTTTCTCAGCACTAGGGTAGCTTCCTGCTCCAGGCAGGGAGGCCCAGTCTCACCTACACACACTTGATCAATTTCCTGGCTCCCTGCAGCTCCCAGCAACTGATAACCACGTTTATTCCAATCTTGCTACCTCTGTTCCCTGCTGTCCTTCCAGGCCTGTAACAGGGACTCACTTCCCTGGGCTCCCTGCAGACAGCCATCTCCCTTGCTTGCACCCAGGCACAACAATTCCATACCACGCCACCATCACACAGCCCGGTGGTGTCTGCTGGCCTGTTCTCCTCTTCCAATGTTATGCCAGGAGGTTTCCTAGTTTTGCATTTGGTAAGTCTGTGTATAGCGATGCTGTGGGAGATGGTTTCCAATGACGGGGGAGACTTTCATATGAAACAGCTTAACTCTACAGATAATGCAGGGAGACCCCCTGAGACATCACTAAGCACCGGGAGTTGGGAACAGAGAATTTGTGAAATTGAGAAAATAGATTTAGATTGCATTTCTCATAACCAATTGGCTTGAACAGCAGAACAAATTTTTGAGTAGGGTAAGAATTCATAAGCCCAGTGGAGAATTTAGGGTCATAGTCCATTTACCATCTTTAAGGTTATGCTAAAGTGCTGGCCTTTTGTAAGAAGTGCAAGTGGAAATGGATGCTATTCCTATCTTGTTCCCACCATTTTCATGGAAATGGAGTGGTCCTTCCAACATGGCCCCCCAATGTGGGCTTCCCTTTTTGTTACTATCACAAAATTGTCAGTAAGGAGATTGTGTAACAAAAAATGACACTCACGCAACAATGTGTGCATTGCCTTGCACTTACATACAGAATAGGTGGGCTGGCCACAGGGAGCAGGTGGCAGGCAGTGACCTGGGATTGGCACACACCTGGGGGAGGGGTGAGATGCACAGGACTCATGGTGCAGGATTCCCACAGTGGTGTGGGGAGATGGGGTGAGTTCCAGTCCTCTCTATGACAGACACATTTCAAATTTCTGAAAGAATTTCCTTAGAAGGACAGACAGTCTCCCAACTGTTAGGAATAAAAATAAATAACGCAATATTGGTTCACATAACACTGAGCACAATGGTATGGTGAACATTTGAAGAGGAATTGAGAAATAAATTGTCACTTTGGGTCAATGACATGTGTCCACCTCCAAGAAAGTGGGCGTGTGGTGACATTCCATGGGGCTATGCCACGGAGCGAGGCTCCTGACGCGCTGTGAACGGCTGCCTACCTCAGGCAGTGCAGCCTCCTCCCTCCGAGGTTTTCTGCTCTCTAATCAGTGTTTGCATGTGAAGATCCCCTCAGCTCTGCCGCTTCCTCTCTGGACCTCACCTTGGTGCTGTCCCCAAGGCCTGTGCCTGGGACGTAACTTCTTCAACCTGCACTCCTGCAGCAGCTGCAGCAGCGGCCCCAACGGTTCCTGCTGTTTTCCAAATAGCCGTGAGGTCATAAGTGCACAATAGATCACACTGGAGCACGTCTGCTAATCAGCCATCTTTCTTAGCACCACAACCAAAATCCCCACAGGGCTTTAATGGACCCGCACGCCCTAAGGGATGAGTTCCTGCCTCTCTCTCACAGGCTGCTCTGTCTCCCTGCGTCCTCGGCCTCCCTCGCCCTGGGCTCTTAGCCACGTCCACACCTCATCACTGCTGCATTATGCCAACCACAGCGGGGACAGTGAGAGCTTCTGCAACCTGACCTTGCTGCTCTAGCGTCATGAAACCACTGAGCCTCAATGCGTCACAGAGATCACCCTGTGCGGAGACACACAGAGCGCTTCGCTACCACTTGGTACATACTTCTCATCCATTCTATCCCGGTGCTCCATTAGGGCGACAACTCCTTAGCCCTTTCTATTCCATCTCATCTGTGGACGATTCAGACTGCAGATTGAAACAGGGTCCAAGGTCAAGGCCGGGATGACGGACAGCACAGGCAGCAGCCGCCTGAACACAGCTGAGTTAAAGGAAGCAGACTGCAGCGTGCACCCCTTAACTGCCAGGCTTACCACAGCGCAGCAGAGCGCCTCAGGTCTCTGTCATTTAACCCCTTCCCGTCCTTCCTTCCCTAATCCCTCCCTGATAGCTTCCTTTTTCCTTTCTTCCCTTTATTTCTCTCACTCTTTCTTGGAATTATACATGATAGCCTAATGTATGAAGAGAGTTTGGTGCGGTTTGGTGCTTCAACAGCCCTCTGATTTTTATTGCTAAGAGATAATCCAGGGTAACACCCATTTCAAATGTGCTCTTACTTTTCTGTTTGCATTTATTGTTTTGTACAACTATCTAGCAAGCACCAGAGTCATCTACCAGGTTTTAGGTCTACAAGCCCAGCTGTTTCACCACACATAAAAGCACACAACTTTCTATATATCCAGGTATGATGGCTTAGAAATGAAAACAGGAATTCTATTGTAAAAACTGAAGGTAACGTGTACCCAGTCACCACGCACTGGAATTGTACAGTGAAGTTTCCATCAAAAGGAAAATGGAAGTGTCTGAGGACAGAAGTGCCCCAAAAGAGCAGTTCACTCTCTGATCACTTGCTGGCAAGGGACCCTCAGGAAATGGTTTCTTTGCCACTTGCTGAATCCTGCCCAGCACTAATCATTCTTGGCAAGGGTCTCCAGCTCCACCCGCTGGCCGCCTCGATGACCCGTGTGCTCACGACGCTGCCTATCCATTGAGCAGCCTCTGCTCTCACCCATGGACACTGCACGTCCTGCGCACAGCTTGTCTAACAGCCTGCTTGAAGTCCCTGTTCCTCAAGCTGTAGATGACTGGGTTGAGCAAGGGTGTGACCACGGTGTAGAAGACAGAGATGACCTTGTTGACTTCCGGTGACAGGTGTACGTTGGGACGCACGTACATGGAGATCATGGTCCCGTAGTAGATGGTGACAACCGCCAGGTGGGAGCCACACGTAGAAAAGGCCTTCTCGCGGCCCAACGCAGACGGGATTCTCAGGATGGACAACACAATGCAAACATAGGACCCGAGGGTCTGGAGGAAGCAGATGCACAGCACTGTGATAGACAGGAGGAAGATGACCAGCTGGGTGGCGTGGACGCTGGAGCAGGAGAGCTGCATCAGCGGGGGCAGGTCGCAGAAGAAGTGGTCGATCCGGTTGGGCCCGCAGAAGTCCAGCCTGCAGATCAGCAGGGAGGGCACGAAGCCGGTGCCCACACCCGTGAGCCAGCAGAGCGCCACCAACTTGGTGCAGGTGTCCCCACTCATGCGTGCGGTGTAGTGCAGTGGGCTACAGATGGCCAGGTAGCGGTCGTAGGCCATCGCCGCCAGCAGGAAACACTCTGTGGCCCCGAAGAACACGAAGAAGTAGAGCTGTGCCATGCAGGCGGAGAAGGAGATGGCGTGCCCGCAGGAGATGAGGTCGACCAGCAGGCGGGGCGCGATGGTGGAGGTGTACAGGATCTCCAGGATGGACAGCGCCCTGAGGAACGTGTACATTGGAGAGTGCAAGCGGGGGTCCTGGCTCACCATGGCGATGATGACCGCGTTCCCCGCCATGGTGAGGAAATAGACCCCCAGGAAGATGGCAAAGAGAAGGGCTCGCCACTGCAGGAGGCTCTGAAAGCCCAGGAGCTGGAACTCAGCCACCGAGGACACGTTGGGCTGTCCCATTGCCTGTGGGGAGTGGGGCAGAAAACACTTTTGAAAAGCATGCAGGCCAGAAATAAGGCGTTTCTCCTTATTGATGTTTGGAACTTAAGAGATTTTTAAAAACAGCGTAGGCTTGTGTGTGCAGGTTACGGGAAGAATACGTGCATGATTCTCCTTTCTTTAATAGGACTGCACTTTGAAATGACACTCTGAAGGTGAGTACTAGCTCCTGGGAAGGGCCAGGGAGCTCCATCTCTTGGGGTTGCCACTCAGAAGACACAGGCAAGGGCTGGGTGTGGCTCAGCAGAAGAGCGCCGGCCCAGTAGGTTCCATCCCCAGAAATAAAACAAATACAGTTTTCCCAGAAGTCTTTTTTTTTTTTTTTTTGGCACTGGGGATCAAACTCAGGACCTTGCACTTGCCAGGCAGGCACTTGCACCCCTCAGCTATCTCCCTGGCCCCCAGCAAAACAAATATAAATAGCGAAAGGACCCTGATCAGACCACACACATGCTGGAAAGAGAAAAAGGAAAAAAAACCCACAGAAGTGACCATCCTGGTGCTGGATGCTCACAAGACTGCGTGGCAGTTCTCACCTACACACACAGAGCAAAGCAAACGGTGTGCAGCGCGCCTTGAGAGCATGTGGCTCTCAGCTGCCACAGTAGACTGGGAAACGCGAATTGACAGGAACAACAGAGCTGCATGAACGTCCGCCGGAAGGAAGAGAAGGCCTCCTTGTTCTTCTGTCCTTGCCCGAGGAGGACAAGCCCCGGGGTGGCACCCTGACCTCTGTCTCCTGCACACAAGGACCCCACGGGCCTCGCTGCCTTTCTTCCTCCTGAGCTCAGCTCTGCACAGTGTCATCCATGGCTGTCCATGAACTGCCACCGACCGAGGGTGACAGAGCCACAGAGCTGCGCTGTGAGTCGCAGGAACGAGCACTACAGCACCCCTCCAGCGTCCTGGTCGCCTCGCTCTGCGTCTCCTTCCTGGCTGCACCTTCTCCTGCTCTCAACAGCGGCCCTGGCTCTCTGTCCTGGAGGAGGCTGAAGGGAGGGCTGTGGCAGGCATGGAGCGCCCCAGCTGGCCCTGGGCTCCACACAGGCGCGAGCGTGTGTACACACACACACACAGACACACACACACATGCATGCGCACCCTCACTCACGTGCACTCACACGTGCACAAGACATAGGCACACTTGCTCACACACCAGAAGCACCCAGGCCACGCCCTCTTCCACTTCAGCACTTTCTCCCCCTCTGAGGCAGCAGCCGGGCAGTGTCTTCCGCTGCTCCCCACAGCTCGCTGATGGACTTTCAAGGACTCCTCCCCGCCGTCCACAGCTCTGTCCTCTGCCCAGCCCCTCCCTGCTTCGGTGCTTTTCTCTGTGCCCCAGAAGGAGCCCGGGACAGCGGCCCTCTCAAGCTGCCCCGCTTTCTTCCAGCTTCTGCTTATTTACCGTCCGCCTCCCACGCACTTGGGTTAAGCTCCTCTCCTGGCTTTAAACCCCAAATAAGGCTCAAGCCTGACGTGCGCCTTGTGGAGCCAAGTCCCGGCTTTGAAGTGCACCTCGGCCTGGCTGCTCGGCCTCGGAACTGCACCCGCACCCGTCTCTCTGGGGGGCTCAGCGTCCCCCCTTTTACCCTGGTAGAGACCCACAGGTCAGCACTGTGATATTCCAGGGGCCGCGGTTCCTGGTTCCTCTCTGATCACCGCGCACCCCAGCAGGGCTGCTACGTGGCCATCGCCAGGTCTCTCACCTGCATCATGCAGCTGTCTCTGGGCAGCTGCTCACGAGCGTGCAGCTGCGCATTGCAGCGGCTCTGCGAAGTCTCGAAAGCGCAGGGCGGCCTCCGAGAGACGATGCACCCCGAGAGTGGTTCTTGCCAGTACAGCCCGTGGCCAGCCCGCGTGTCCACCGCTGCGCTCAGCTGCTCCGCTGCTCTGCCCACTGCTGTATTGCTGTTGTATTTTGTCTCTGTGCTGCGCTCGGTTTATTCCTCCATGCAGGGTGCACCCCGGGGGACACCCTCCTCACATGATCTGGGATGTTTACCGCCGGGAAGGTTTCTTCATCCCTGTGCACTTGCTGTCAGAGGCCTGGTGGTGGGGACTTCGTGTAGATGGAACCTCACGGGTGGATTTCTGAGAGAAAGCTTAAGAAAGCGGAAGAGCAGACAGTTTCCCTCCCTGGTGCGCCCCTCCTGGCCTCCCCAGCTCTTCCTCCCTTGGCCCTCTCCTCTTCTTGATCAACGTGCTGCTCCCCACGGATCCTCCCAGCCTCGCGGGACTTGCCTTCTTGTCACACGAGGGCGCCTTTCCTTGGGGGCGCTGTCCCTGCAGTCCAGGACCTGGCGGCTTGTGCATCTGCTCTGCCCAGCGGGCATTTGAGCGGTGACCCCTGGACGCGCCACGCCTCTGTGCTCCTGCAGCCCAGCCACAGGTGCGGGCCGTGTGTACTGTGCAGTCTGGGAGGTTTCTTGAGACATAGCCTGGCTCACAGGTTCTCACGAATCCACGCCACCCGGTACGATGGCTGTTCGCTCTTGGCATGACCTTCTCTCACTTCCATAATTACGTGTGCCTGGGACACACCTCACCATGGCAACGCATGCGCTTGTGTTGGGCCTTGGACCTGCCAAGAGCTCTGCTTTAGTTACTGCTCTGTTGTTATGGTTTTACGACCTGGACAATTTAGGTGAATTCATTGACTGTTCCCAAATAGCGAGCTCAAAGTCCACACTTACCTGGATAATGAGGAGTAATTCACGGGGTCTGGGTCATTTTAGAATCCAACAACCACAACCAGAACAGGGGACCAAAGCCCTGTATGCCATCTGGCACCTGGACACATACCACTCGGGCTTCCTCCTCAAAAGGGCCATATGCAGCTGCACAAATCCGCAGCTCTGGTCCTCTCTGCCACCATCCAGGGAGCCGAGCTTGGCACACGGCTGACCTGTGCGCTGTGTCATCCCTGGCTGCCATCTGACTGGGTCAAGCAGATCCTCTGCTTAATAACCTGGGTCCCCCGGGGAACTGGCCCTTTGAGAATGCGGTTCCCCATATGCTCTGGAGTGAGTCAGGAGCAGGAAACAGTGCAATCAGCTTTCTGATGTCACCCTCCAACCCCTAGGGCCTGCCTGTGGTAAGGCACTTGACACTTGGATGAAGTTCTCTTGTTCCCTTTGAAATGGATTTCTGTTAACTGAACTTAGGGCAGATCATAGTAATGGTGAATTAAAAACTGGATCAAACTGTGGTGGAAATTTCAAAAATCAGCTAATAATATGGTACCACATTAGGTCAACCTCCTGGGTAGTTCAGTAGTTAAACCCGGGCAGCCTTGCCTGGCTCTGCCAGCTGCACACCAGAG
>PVKN010023513.1:0-14756 GCA_004027915.1 Capromys pilorides
ATATACTCATAAGTAAAATAAACCAGACCTACATGTGTAAATATTGTATAGTCTCCCTAGTGTAATAACACAAAAGAAGAAATAAAAAGGGAAAGGCATAACACAGCTGAATGGAAATCAAGAACTTAAGGATTAAACAATGAAGAGACAGCAAGCAGAAAAGTTAAGAAACATGGCAGGGGCAAAATTATGCACTGATCTACACAGGATGAATTAGACAATGGTCCTAAGAGTCTCCAACAGGTTTTTCACACTCAGAGTAGCAATATGTAAGACTAAAACCATGCTTGGAATGCTTGTCATTCTGGTCTTTTAGATGTGTGCTGCTTCTAAGGTAATTTCAATTATTGCTATACTGTCTTTCAAGTAAATGTTTGCTTTAAAAGAAAAAAAAAAGGGGTAAGTAAAGAAAATACAAGACAAACTACTAATTTTAATAAAAGCTGTACTTAGCACTGAGCTCACCGGCAGGAAAGCATGCCCTTGAGAGAGGACAGCCTAGGTCTTCCTAAAACTCCATTCTCCATGATAAATACTTTGAATTTTATTTTACATGCCATGGATTCGTGTTTTGGTGATTACTGGTTTGAGCAATGAGAATGAAGAACCTCTGAGCTGTTAGTATTGTCTAAATCTGTAACATACATCAAAGCCCAAGCACAGTGGAACTAGGGTGGAGGACAGGGAAAGGGGAATAGTGGGGAGAGAGAAAGCAAGCAAAGTACTTTACATGCAAGTGCACACCTACCAAATTAAACCTGTTTCTCTGTGTCTTAGTTACTTTTTACTCGTTGCTGGGACAAATACCCGACACTCAAAATGAAGGAAGGAAAGGTTTATTTAGCTCACAGTTACTGGAGGTTTCAGTCCATATTCAGCTGGCCCAAGGCTGAGGCGGGGAGCCTGAATGTAATATAAAGAGAGACAGAGAGACAGACTCAAGCTGTTGCTCTCTCCTGCCCTGGCTGGTCTGTTGCCTTTGTCATGATTGTTGCTGTTCCGCCGCCATGAACTGGATGCTCTCTGCCCTGTTCCACTCAGCCTTGGGCCAGCCGAATATGGACTAAAACCTCCAGTAACTGTGAGCTAAATAAACCTTTCCTTCCTTCATTTTGAGTGTTGGGTATTTGTCCCAGCAACGACTAAAGGGTAACTAAGACACTCTGTCTAAACAAAACAAATATTTTTGAAAGTTTAAAAAAGTGGCAAGAATATGGGATAAGTAAGGGTGAAGGAAGAAATAATATTTGGAGGATTAATGGCAATATGACTTCCTATAACAAAATATGTATTTTTAAATATGTGCCATGGCATATACTGTAATAAAATAAATCTTTTAAAAATATTCATAAAGCACTTATCATGGTACCTGGCACATTAAAAAAAAAAAGAAAACTAATGCAGAATAAAACCACAGCCCCAGACTTAAGTCCAGTGACTGAGGGAGATAACACACAGTTCATCCAGTCAAGCTGCAGTGCCTCCAGGTAGTGCTCTTCCATGGCAACGTGCCAAGCTGGGAGGGTAACTCCTACTGAGTGCAATGTCCACTCCTACACACACTACATAGGCCAAAGTTGGGACTTTTGGTCAGGGCACAGTGGTAAATGAGGTAGGTGGACATCATCCAGTGCAGTGATGCTGGCTGCCTCTCCGACCTCCATCTCCCTTCCACTACGTCCAATAATTCCTGGGCTTTGCTTTAGAGAACTACACATGTACTCACTGGCTATGTCATCTGAGGTATAACCCGGATATCAGTCCACAACTCTGCGAGAGGCAGCAGGAAAAAAGCAGACACTTGGAGATAATCTTAAAAGGGATATACCATCTTTGCCTCACAGGTGATCTCAAAAAATATATTCACTTTTTTCCTAGATACCGTGAGGATGTCAGATTCGGAGTTCTACTACCATTCTAATGTCATGTGGGGCCTGAAACTACAGCCCAAGCTGCAGAGGACACGGCAAAGAGAAGGAAAGAAAGCAGGCCCTGACAAGTTGTTTGAACCCTGATTCTGGCCCTGCCTAAATAGCTCCCTGGGTTTTCAGGTATGTATGCCATAAAGTCTCTTTATGTTTCTATTACTTTGAGTTAGGTTTTCTACCAAAGAATTCAATGAACCACACAAAGAATTCTAATGAACAAATCTGCTTCTACATTCAACACATAATCATCCCCGGGCCAATGAAGACAAGAGCTATCCCAAGAGCTCTCAATAAGAGGGATCCAAAATGTCAATGCAAACATATAATTTAGTTCCATTCATGCCATCAAATAAGATACAGTGGAAACTGTTGGCTGCTAAGCCAGCACCAATTTCTGACTCCTCCTTTGCTCACCTACATGATAGATTCTAAGAGAGCTATGCACGTTATTTTCTTGGCTCTTCTCGTAACTCCAGCTGGCCATACAACACATTTCCAGTTAGTGACACTGCAGTGAAAGCCCACTATGAATCTGTCAAGCTCATTCCTGCTTTCTTAAACAAAAGAAAGACATCCCTACTCCTGCCCTTTCTTCCCTTCCTCCTGCCTTGAGTATAGAAGCATTATCTGGGGCTGCTGCAGCTCTCTGGTAATAAAGACAGAACTGTCAAAAAGCTGTTTCCAGTGCCTTCATAATAAAGAAAACTAACTTCCTATTGAGTTTCTAAATGAAATAGGTTCCTTCTGTTTTGTACTGTTATTTGGATATTTTTTTTATTGGGGGTTTGGGGGGATTTTTTTGTTTAGTTTTGTTTTTTGTTTTTTCCCAGTGCAGGGAATTAAGCCCAGGGCCTCATACATGCTACACAGTTCACTACCACTATGTCCCCAGACTCTTTTAAGTTTCCTTTTATTTTGAGACAGGGTCTTGCTAGTTTACCCAGGTACACTTGGAACTTATAATCCTCCTGCCTCCACCTCCAGAATATCTGCAATTGCAGGAGTGTGTCACCATACCCAACTAGTTTTGTGTTCTTCACGGGTGAAACAGTTCCCAACTTACACAGAAAGTAGAATAAGTTATATCTCAGTGTCTTAGAAAAAGGCTTTATAAATGTTGAAATCCTTTAGCTAAATCCTGAAGGAAAAAAAATAAACAAATAAATCCTGAAAGATAACTATCGTGAGGCAGAGTAAGAGAACCAAAGATGTTCCAGAAAGAAGATAAAGTCTATAAAAATAAAGGCTGTCATATATTTTGCACAAGTATTTCTGAATCCAAGGACTTTGGGGACAACAGGACCAAGCAAATAAGGAGCTTGGACTCTGACCAAGTCCAGAAACAGAGTGGGCCACAGTGGGTCACACAAGGTAGGTGAAGCAAGCAAGATGGATACTGCGCCACAAGCCATAGGGAGCACTGCAGGTTGTGAGCAGACCTGGCTTTCCAAATTCTCAAATTCTTCCCACTGCCATGGTCCCCAGGCTTAGGAAGACCCTGCTAGGGACATTCCAGCAGAAAGGAGACTGAAAACTTAGCATCAGCACTTGCCCAAGTGTTAACTTACACACACTTCACCCAATCAGGCGCATGTTTCCAAAGAGCTCAGGGATGGAAATCATAATATGAAAGCATCTTTCAGTCAATGTTCAAAAACATGGGTGTCAAAATATCCCAAGAAAAGAACTAAGGTGTACTCAATGCCATGTACCATGCCTGTGCTCCAGGCCTCTTTGAATGTCAGCTCAGCTAGACAAAACCAAGAAACCCTTCTCTTTTACAAGAAAAGGAAAATGATGCTCAAAGCAACTACAACTATATCCAAGGTCACAAGCTACTACAGCACAAACCTAGCACTGTAAGTCCAACTGCCAGATTATCTCAGGGCCCAGCTGGCCTTCTTCTAGGCTGCAGGTACAGGCACTTCCTCAATGGTACCAAAGCTCTGCCAGGACCATTCCTTCCAGCATCAATGACAAGAGGCCTGGGTGCTTTGACATTGAGATACAGCATCAGAACCCAGAATGTTCTATGGGGTTTAGGATGTTCTATAAGGCTTTCTAAATTTAAACATGATCCATCAGGATACAGCTTTAAAAAATGATTAAGAAAGGCTTTCTAACATTTATTTTTTAAAAATGAATCATGCCCTTAATCCCAAATCAAATACATTCCATTTTAGGTCTTACTCATACAAAAATCCAAAAGAGGTATTTACTTTCCAGCTCCTATCAGGGACAAGGGAGCAGTGCAGGCCACAAAGGGACAGCACCCTTCCTTGTGCACACCTACCACAGTACTTTGAGGCCCTTCCAAGACACTCCAAGCAGCAGCCAAAGCACCTACTGCCCATCACATCATCTTCTGGAGCTGTGCCTGGCCACTGTCTGATGAATGGTCTCAAGGATTCCCTTCAGAACACCAGTGTACAACCCAAGCATACCTTCCAGGGACCTCTGTACACAAAGACCCTTTCTGCCTTCACCTCTTAGGGACATCCAGTTGTCATCGGCAACACACACACAGCTTCAAGGATGTGTAGGCACAAAGAAAACCAGCACTTACTAAGCACCACAGCAGACACTGTTATGTGTTACCACACTGAATTCTCATAATAACCACGTGAGGGTTTTTGTTTTTAGCTGTGTATTATGGTAGAAGATGGGGATCTCTCAAAACCATGAGAGATCAGTTACTCAGTGCTATCATGCAGGTGGCCTGCAAGTGGAGCCCCAGCTGCTCCTGCTATATTACAATACCAAAACAGACCTGGGAAGAAAAGCTACACTGAAACCATGTTCAGGAGGCTGTGTACATCCTAGGCTGCATGGAACCTAGGGCCTCAGTACTTCTACTCAACAGTAGATGGCAAGTTTCAAAGACTTCTTTCTATGTTCTAAAGAAATCTGTCAGAAACTCAGAAATCACCTCAGGAGATCAGTTCATAAAATCTGTTTAAGGACTCACTTCGTGCATGCCAGAGGTCTTCCACTCTCTAAAACCTTACAATGTTTTAAGAGAGACTGACACCAGAAACAACCACGGGACCTGCAGCTGCTATACAAGGTAGCAGTGGGCGCTGTGGGGACACTGAGGCAGCAGCAAGACAGGGTGCCTGGGAACTTCCAGGAAAATGGCAGAGTGGTGAGCAACAGAGAAAAAGCCTTTTCAGGATTTAGTGCCCAAACAAACACTGGAAGACAGCAATGTGATGAAGAGGAGGGAAGTGGGTCCCTGAGACCCATGAAGGATCTGAAGAACTGAATGGGAAGAGGGAAAAGAAACCTCAATGAAGAAGGAGGAAGTATGGAGCCCTTATCCTTGAACCTTGATTTACTGGTGGGAGGGGCACTTTGAAACTACAGATTCATAGTAACTGATGGAGACCCCAAAGGTCTCCACAAAGCAGTAGCAGTCTGGTGGACACAGCAGACTGCCATAGCTGGTAGTTTGTGCTGGATAGACATCCTGCAAAAGAGGACAAATGGCCACGAGCCATCTTGGAGAGGGACCAGCTGAGCTCAGGACTCTGAGTGGTGCTGGCTCCACCTAGTGGCTCCCAACTGAGTCTAAACCTGCAGGGCACATGCAGCAGCTGGGCTGGTCAGGGTTCTGCGTAGCAGCCAGAGGCTAACCTAAGCTTCAGTGAAAATACAATATAAACCACATGGCCTGACAGGTGGCTGGGCACAGACCTGGGCTCTGTTCACGTTGTCTACCATTTTGGGAGCACAGACATCTTAAAATGCATATTTTTTTTCTTTTCTCATTTCTTTTTAAAATTATTTTCTCAGGTTTTTTGTTTGTTCCTCATTTTTCGTTCCTGTTTTAAGAAGAGTATGAACATGGTCTCAAGCTCTTTTGTTATTGTTCTGCTCTTGTTATTTCCTCCTTCTCTTTCCTTCCAGTCTTCTGCACCAGTTTCCCAAAATTTGTGAGATCCTCCCACGTCTTCTAATCTTTCTTTTCTCTTCTAATTTCTTCTAATCTCTTCCTTTTCTTCTATTTGTCTGTTTTTCCTCCTAACCCCCTTGAAATTTTCTGCACTGAAGGTAAAACTGCAACATTGATAGCATATGTACTGCATACAATTTTCTAGTTGGTTTTAGATTTTGCTATATAATCACAAATCCAGATCATCTGGTTAAAGGTGGCAAATTAATAGTAATTAAATAATTACTTTCTGTTTGTCATGTTCTAGACTGCGTTTGATACTACTGTTATTGCTGACTGCACCACTTTAGCCAAAGAGACATAACTGTTCTAACCAGTTATTTGTCCTGGTAAACCACAAGTGAAATTTCTAAGAGATATAAAAAATACTACAGGTCAGTGCCAAAGAAGGGGCTGGACCAAGTAGGCAGAAACTTGTCATCCTCAATAAATTGAAGAGGTAGGATCATGCAACTGACTTAAAAACTCAAAAGCCAGCTATAACTGGAAGATACTTCTGAGAAGCAGTTGTTGTCTGAAGGATCTAGATACTAGCAATAAAATTACTCACCACAAGAAATTTACAAGCATCAACCCAGGAATTAAGCCTTTAAGAAATATACAAACAGAAGACAGTTAAAACAAGCTGTAACTCTAGACTTCCAGCTCACCAAAAGTAAACCCTGGGGTCAATGAGGTGGGGCAATCAGAAAGCCTACCACCTGGACTTTCTGAAGTGGTAACAACAAAGCAAACGAATGATGGTCTAGAAAAAAATCAAATCAGAAATAATTTCTCAGATAACTACAGAGATGATGATGATCATCAAGAAAGGAGCACAGGAAAATGATGGAAACCATGAATGTCAAACATAGGAAAGAAATGGAATCTATGAAACAGATTCAAATAGATGTCCAAAAGATTTAAAATTGTACTGAAAGTATACACAGTACAATGATCTAGTGTGAGAACAGGATCTCAGATAAAGACACAGGATTGTAGTTTGTAATCAGGAAAAGATTTCTTAAAATTCAGGGCCAGCCAAATAGTTCAGTGGATTAAAGCACCTGCTTAGACAGACACAGCCAACCAGGTTCAATCCCTGGCCTGTTGTATCAGCCCCACCCCCAGGGCACACTGAGATGGTGACTGAGACTGGGGTGGTGGAATATGCCTGTAATCCCAGCTGTTTGGAGGCTGAACACAGGCAGATCATTACTGGACGATATACTTAGTGAGACCCTTTAGACGCTGTAGAGGCCAGGGAGATAGCTCAGTGGACTAAGCACTTGCCTGGCAAGCTCAGGGTCCTGAGTTCAATCCCTGGTACCACAAAAATAAATAAATAAATTTGCTATCTCCCTAATATCATAGATCCTGTCCTAAATTAAAAAAAAAAAAAAAAAAAATCAGAGGGACCATGAGAAATCAATCCAGCAGATACCAGACAAAGAAAAGTAATGAAAAAAGTACTAAATTGGAGTCAATAAAAAAGCAAAAGTTGGGACGGGGAGATAGCTCAGTAGAATATGCACTTGTCTGGTAAGTGCAGGGTCCTGAGTTCAATCCCCAATAGTGCACAAAAAAAAAAAAAAAAAAGCAGAAGACATCACATATGACGTTTAAGAAAAAAAAAAACACCTGTTTACAGATCTCTCAGCAGAAAACTTTCCAACCAGGGAAAAAGAATGTACCATACTTCTAAGTGAGGCATATAGGTCCCCAATGAGTCATTATAAAAAAAAAAAACCTACATCAAAGCATAAAATAATCAAGATTCCAGAAACTCAACACAGAAACAATATTAACAGCAATCACAGAAAAGAAACAAATCATCTGTGAAGGCAAATCAGTCAGAATCACAGAAGACCGCTAAACACAAACCTGTAAGTCAAAGAAAGCTTAGACTAAAGTATTTCAAGCCCTAAAAGAAAACAACTCGTGGGCTGAGGGAGGATATAGCTCAGTGGCTGCCTTGGCAAGCATGAGAGAGAGAGGGACAGAGAGAGAGAGAGAGAGAGAGAGAGGGAGGGAGGGAGGGAGGGAGGGAGGGAGGAACAACCTCTAATCCAGATTGATGTATCCCACAAAACTATCTTTCAAAATTGATAGAGAAATAAGATATTTCCATAAAAAAGAGCACTTGAGAAAATTCATGAATACCAAACCAGTTCTCCAAATGTTCTAAAGGATATTCTAGAAAGAAATAAGAACTATAATTCCATTTAAACCCAACAAAATGAATTCACCAGGCAAGGCAAACAATTAAACAGAGGGGTAAAAAAAGGGAGTCAACGATAGGAAAATAACATGACGAGGATGTCAATACATATCAGTTATAATAATCAATGTTAATGGTCTCAATTCACCAATAAAAGAAACAGACTGACAGAATGGATCAAGAAACAACATTCAACAATATGCTGCATACAAGAAATACACTGAATTCAAAAAGAAACTCAAAGGCTAAAAGTCAAAGATGGAAAAAATACTCCATGCAACAGGAAATTGAAAAAAATCTGGGACCGCTATTCGATTTCTAGACAAAATGGATTTCAAGCCAAGACTAAGAGAGACAAAGAAGGTCACAACATCCTAGTCAAGGGAACAATCCAAGAGGAAGAAGGAACAAGCATAAATGTATATGCAACCAATACCAGTGTACCCAACTATATCAAACACATGTTAACAAATGTGAAAAACCAAATAATATAATTGCAACGGAAGTCCTCAATACCCCACTGTCAGAAATAGACAGATGAAGTACACAAAAATCAACAATGAAATATTAGGTGAACCAAATTCTTGAACAAATAGACTAGTACATGTTTACAGAGTGTTCCACCCCACAACACCAGAATACACATCCTCCTCAGCTGCATTCAGGACATTCTCCAAAGCGGACCACATAGAACATGCTTAAGTAAATGCATGGAAACTGAAACTATTCCAAGCATATTATCACACCATGGTACAATGAAACTGGAAGTCAATGGCAAAAGAAACCACAAGAACTTCATCAACACATAAAAATTAAATAACGCCCTCCTGAACAACCAATGAGTCACAGATGAAATTAAAGAAGAAATCAATTTCTACAATTAAATAATAATGTCAGTAGAACAGACCAGAACTTAAGGAACACAATGAAAATAGTCATACGCAAAAAAAGTATAGCAGTGAATACCCATTTGAGGAAAACAGAGTTCAAATAAACAACTTAATGTTGAAGACAGGGTGCCTGAAACCAGGGTGAGAAATCAAGCTAGTGAGTAGGCACCAGTACACAGCATGGGGAGAGTGAGCAAAGAGCAGACAGCAGAGGAGTTGCACCATTCCTGTGCCATTTCTGTGGGGCTCCGACAGCAGGGCCAACTGAATTACTCAGGAGCACAAAGAAAAGAGGCCTGACTGGTCCCTCACATCCCAGGAGTAAGGATGCAGACATAGAATCCAGCTAAATGTTCATCAGGCTCTGCCATTTAACGGCACAGACTGCAGCAGGCACAGAAGCCAGAGCCTTGGCTCTCATCTAAGACACCTACAGTCTAAGGACTGCCGTGAACCACACACAGTCAAGCAGAATGGGTCTTGTGAAGATGTGATCAGCGCAGGGGACAGCTCTGGGGGGAGGCAAGCCCAGCCTCCAGGCAGCAGTCGGCCTGACTCACTTGACAATGGGCAGCTTTGTGAAGGGAACTGGTGGCAGTGTGAGCCCATCAGGGAGGATGAGGAGCTCCATCGTCCCAGGACACTTGGATGTGTAATTCTCCAGACTCTGAGTCACATCTTTCTTTTCTGAAAATGAAAAACAAAATGCAGGATAGTTAGACAGAAGTAAAAGTGGGTGGTTTTTATTTGTTTTATTTAGCATAATCCATGCCAGTCCAACAAGTCCAATCTTCCAATAGAAATAAAGGGGAAATGATCACCAGAGACAAGAACAAAGCCACAGCTTCATTTGATTTACCTGAATAATGATTAGCAGCTGCTCCACTTCAGGGCCTATTGGTAAAAATAAAACTAAGTTTCTATCCTCCAGGGGCTGTCCTTTTCCTACAACAGTAAATCCTTACCAAACTCCAAGAAAGTCAGTAGGCAGGATAGAGAATTGGTGTGTTTCATAACAATATTTCTCCACCAAGACCATGTCAGAACTTGTCCCCAAAAACATTGTACTCTAACCAAGATGCAAATAATAACAAATCAATACTTTTCATGTAAATAGAGTTTTGTGAGGTTAAAACTGTTTTCCCTCCCTCCTCACTCCTTCCAGAAAGGAAAATTGGATAGAGATGGTGGAAACAATGTTTTCGTCCACTGGACACTCACTCACACTCTGAGATGTCCCCAGTGCTATGAGCCTTAGAGCTCATCACATGCTCTCAGGTGGTAATAAATGGGGACAGCAGCCCACACTATCCCCATATTATAAGTGAAAAACCAAAGGAAAGGACCCACCTATCAAAGATCATGCACTTGGCCCTAAGCCCTTCTCATTTCAGTATTTTAATTTTTTAAATGTTTTTATTCATTTATTTATTTGGTACAGGGTCTCACTACACAGCTCAGACTCACAGCGATCCTCCTGTCTCAGCCTCCCCAGTGCCAAGATTACATGTATGCACCACTACACTCAGTTTTGGTGGTCAGCACGGTGTGCCGGGGGAAGTGTCAAGGGCTGGCACAGTATATGGTACCGGGGATCAAACCCAGCTCCTTACACTTGCCAGGCAGATGCTTAGACCACAAGCTATCTCCCCAGCCCTTCAGTGTTTTAAAGAAATGAGAAAAATAAGAACTATGAGATTTCTGGGAAGACAGCTCAGTGGAATAAGTGCTTATCTGGCAAGCGTAAGGTCCTGAGTTTAATCTCTCGTACTGCAAAAAAAAAAAAAAAAAAAGAAGAAGAAGAAGAAGAACTGTGGGTTGGGTGTGCATGAGTCAGAGCAGTGCAGTTATACCCAGCTTCAACAAATGCTGTGGCCTTCTCTACCTTCCATGAAGCCATGGCAGGGGAAATGGTTCAACTTTCTGAGCTTCCTGTTCTGCAGTAAGAGCAGTGCCTAGCTGAGGAGTCACCAAGGAAGGACAAAGTGAACAGCGCTTTAAAAAACAAAGGCCCAGAGATTTGAGCACTGGATAAATTGGAATGAGGACCACTACTCCTATCAGTATCATCCAGCTCCATCTGAGGCAATCCCAGATAGTAGACAGAGAATAAGAAAATAACTAGAGTCAGCCTCTGTGCTGCATTCATGGGGGGAAAACAACAAATATCAAGGCAAAGACTTCGTAGAACTCAGGCACAGATACTGACTGATAAAATGCTGCTGTTGGCGCAGCCTTCTTTAGGAAGCAAGAAAGTCGGCAGAATTATTTTTTAATACAATATAGTAATGATAATCTGCAACATGAAAAAAAAAAACTTTAAATAATCAAATCATCCCCAATTTATATATGATAAGTCTCCCAAAGGGCTCCAGCTGATACCATGCAAATCATCTAATTTGACTAATGTTGGGTAGAGCATTTCCAGTTTAGGTGTCTTATTAAGTTAAATTATACACAAACACTCTTAGTAAACGCTGCTACAGTGAAGGAGGAAATGAATCCATCAGTAATGTCTAATGCTACTCACAAAGTATCCAAACATTCAGTCCAGCCTGCAGTCTTCCTAAGCTGTGAATAGCCAGACCAGTAAAGAAGAAAGGTACACAGCTGAGGTCAAAAACACAGTTCCAGGCCTTTCTTTCATCATGGACCTTTATGCCTTTGACAAGGATCCAGAGTTTTCTATGAAGAGAGAGAACTAGGAATTCACTTATTTCCCTTGACTGTGAGAGCTGTACCTGATGGCTCCCTGACAGATATGATTATGCTTCACCCATTGCTATGGTCTGAGTGTGCCCCCAAAATTTGTGTGTTGAAGACTTTACCCATAATTCAAGTGTCAGGACATGGGGACTTCTGGGATGTTTTTACGTCATTAAGTGCTCTGCCTTTATGAACAGAGCAGTGCCACAATAAAAGGAAATGCCACAAGCAGAGGCAGTTTGGCCCTCTTCATACCTTATACCTTCTTCCTACAGCGATGTGAGGACACTGTGTTTCCCTCCCATAGAGGACAAAGTATTCAAGGTGCCATCCAGCAAGCAGAGAGCAGTCCTTAGCAAATGCCAGTACCTCGACCTTGGCCTTCCAGCCTCCAAAAGTGGGAGAAGGGAAATCCTGTTCTTTGTAAAATACACAGTCTGTGGTACTCTATAATGGCAGCACAAACGCACTAAGACCCCATAAACATCAAGTACTAATCTGCTAAGGTAGGGCAGTCTGCTGCAGAAGCAGAGAAGGTCCAACGACAGGACCAATTCACAGGAAGATTTTTAATGGTATCTTGGTTCTACACTCCCATCCAGAGGTGCTGACTTCTGCAGGGCACAGGAAGATGGACTGCTTCCTGGTTTTTCTTTCTACACTGCAATTGAGAGACCTCATGATCATTTTAGTGAGGTTTGCAGAGTGAGCTGCTGTTATTCAATCCCCAGCACAGCTTATCAATTATAAAGTTCCCATTTACCTTTTTCCTAATGGATTTGAACATCTGCTATAAACTGTTGCCCAGATCTGTTATTTAATCAGGGATTACAAACTGGTGACTTTCTAATTCTTTAATTTCTCTGCACTTATAAAAGAATTTGTATTTAAGGAAGGATTTTTCTCCTCATCAACCATTTGGTTATCCTAAAGCATGATGATATCAACAGAGGATTAACAAATGGTTACATTTTTGGTTTCATTCACTGAGTACAAAATGGTGCCTGATTAGCTTCTGAGATGACCAAGGAGCTATAGATTTTTAGGTACTTGGTTGGTGTCACATTCTTTTTGATGTTCAGATTGTCCTGTTTAGTCCAGCAGGAGTCCCTTCAGGTTAGTTCCTGTGTCCTGTAGACATTACTTCTTGATAGCTTGCTTGCTTTCCAGCCCCAGACCTGAGTTAAACCACTTAAAAAAAAAAAAAAAATATATATATATATATATATATATATATATATATATACACATATATATATATATATATCTCAATCTCAGACTCAAAGTGCTCCTCCTGTCTCAGCCTCCCCAGCACTGGGATTATAGATGTGCAACACCACATGTGTGACTTCAGGGCCAGCATAATATGCCTGGGGTTCCAGGTCCAACACAGCATGTGGTAGTGGGGATCGAACCTAGGCCCTTGCACTTGCACTTGCCAGGCAGGTGCTTAGACCACCAAGCTGTCTCTTCCACCCTAAACCATTTCTAAGAGCTCTGATTCCTTTAAGTAGGAAAGAGTGTCCACAGACCAGAACCTGGAGAATATTCACAGGTACTGAATTGAATGTCCACTATCTCTAGGCTTCCACAGAAAAAACATACTTTACAAAATGTTTAAAGTACTGAAACTATGATTTTTTACTTTAAATTTTTTAAGCTTGATGGTTAAATGTGAAGGATTTGGTACTACAAGCCCCTTAAAGGGGCTTGTCATTATTCACAATTCCATTTTCTAAGCAAAATATTATACTATATTATTATACCATAGTATAGTATATTATACTATATTTTGTGCCAAATATTATACTATATTGTTAAGACTATAAAAATGTTAAGGAAATGGATCCTAGTATACAATAGAATCTTAATATTCTCCCATTTGAAATAGATATGTAATACCCAAAGGAGGGTAAAAGCATTATTATCCCCCTAGAAAGATGATAAAAACAAATGAGGAAGATCTCTAAATTTGATTGTAAGTTGGTATTAAATGCTAACAAAAATAATTAGTAATTTTATCTGGTCTTTTAGATGTGTGCTGCTTCCAATGTAATTTCAGTTACTGCTATACTCTCAAGTAAATGGTTGGTTTATAAGAAAAAAGAATAAGAGACTAGGAAAACGTCATAGGAGTGACTGGCTATAATTTTGTATATACTTAGATTTCTAAATATGTAAAAATGTGTAACCGCTTTTATCACATTCTATAGGGATTTATTAGAATATCAATAATTGACAGAAAATACTAATCCTAAGATATCTGATACTCAGAAAAACAGTGATGTTATGCTTAAATATCTATTTTATAGAGTAATTACATCACTAAGCTTTTCTTCTGGCAGATTAAGAATATAAGTTTACAGACCAAAAATTAGAGAAAAAGAAGGGCTACAAGGATAGCCAATATTTTGGCCCTAGCTCTTCAAGGTCAGTGAAGACTCAGGACAGAAGAGAACATGTGCTGTAACATCCTATAATTCAGTGGTTTCCCAAATTTTCTGTTCAAGATTATGGGACCACAGAGGAAAGGGATAGATGAAGTATAGCATGCCCAAGGAGAGTCACCTAGAGAGAAAACATTCTCCCAAGCTTTCACCGAGATCAAACTGGTCAAGCAACGGCCATGACTCATCCAGATGGCTGACACTGACAAGAGTTCTACAAAGCACTATACATGGCTCCAAAGTAAATCCTGAGATTTGACTGACCTTGAGAGAAACAAAAGCTACATGTTTTGCTATACAGGTCATGCTTAAACTTGCCCTTAACCACTCAGCAGAAAAGTTTAACCACAAGGCATAAAATGGAAAGCTAGATTAGAATGCTGAGCTGTAAAAGGCTTAAATCAACAGCTTCTAACATTGCCAGTTTTACCAATAATGCACTGCAATTATCAAACACTGGATTATGCATACAATTACTTTCTCTTAGTTCAATGAGAAGAAATTTGGTTGTACCAATAATGATTTGAAAAACTATAACACCTACAGCCTGGGCTCTGTATAACTAATAGGAGGACAACAATATGCATTGTATCAAATATTGAAATGTACTACTAACGTGTTTTGAAACTG